>CM031936.1:29285723-29348223 GCA_018703725.1 Brassica juncea
TCAAAAAGAAATTAACAACATCCTAAAAACAATATGATTATACAAAACAGAATTTCAAAAAAATATAATGAAAAACCTATATATATGTGCTTTTCACAATGTATATTTCATAAGGCTTTATTTATATACTTTACTTAGGGAAAGGAAATTGGTTGGACCGGTCCTGTCAACAAATCGGAATGCCTTTTATCTCTTTTAACTAGCCATATTGTTGTGTTTTGATCAGAAAGGCATAGAGCTATTATGATTTGTCTATGTTCACTAAAATGTTATTTATTCTCATATTACTACTGGCGAGAAATGCGAAAGAAGTTTCGATAAAGGTTTTGGTTATGTACATTGAACAATATCACGATCTTAATTACATGTTGTCTTGACTGGCTATACACTTTGTTGCAAATAATGTATGTGGGGATACCGTTGAATAGATGAGAAATTGTATGAAACGATCTAAATATTATGTGAAACACTTGGGTGAACTGAATTTCCTTGAAAATTTGTCTTCTCAAATAAGCAAGACGTTAAAAATGAATCAAAGAGGGATGAAAAAGATAGGCATTACCATATTTTATTAAAATTTGGATCTTTGTGGTAGAGAGCTCCTAAGGATTTATTAGATAAAGCGATTGAGAAATTTCAGTATATTGATCTATCTAAGTACGGAACAAAGACATTTAAGACTTGGAAAATGATAAATGACGGATCTAACATGCAGATTTTCACTTATGTGCAGGTGGGTTGGGAACGATGCGAGCGCAATTTTCCTTGAGGAAAGGTGGGAAGAATGGGTTCAATGGAAACATTTGAGGCCAACAATTTGCATCTAGGGATGAGAACGCCTTGCAACATGCGGCTTCAAGATTTTCAAACTTGCCCGAAAGAATCGAATTAGAGATTTGGAGCACACATCTTTCAACGTTAAATAGAGACGACCAACATTTTACCAAATCAATAGGTAAACCCGGAGGAAAAAGTCCAGGAATTGTTGGTGGCGGTTTCACTTGAGCTACTCCCTGAGTGACAAAAGTTGCAGCCCAAAGAGATGCAACTAAGATCATTAAGAAAAACACTTTGCTTCCCATTTTCTTATCTATCTTTTTAACACTTATTTTGTTTGTTTGGATTACACTTTTAGATACTTGGATGATCTTAGATGTTGAAATTAAGAAGCTTAATTTATAGGATTAGAAAGGAAGACACAATTAAATATATCAAAGAGTTAACGAGGAGTTAATATTTCATCAAAATGTAACTCCAATAGGTTTACAAAACATTTTTGATTTTTTCTTACTTTAGGCTGAAATAAATGACTAATGCAAGGCGTTATCCTTACGGAGATATAATTAATTTACAGTTTTTTTGTGACCCATTTAATTAATTTTCATTTTTTTTTTTTTTGTATTGTGTTCTGTGGCCAACTTAATTAATTTGGTATGTGTTTTGTGACCCATTTAATTATTTTTCAGTTCTTTTTTTTGTTTACATATTTTTGGTCTTAATCGAAATTTATAAATTAAGGTTCTATTCAGACGACTAAGAGGGATCGCTATCCAGAAATGAAACAAGGAATTTCAAACCCCTAAATGATTTGTCGGCAATACTTCTTCACAAATCTTAACCACCATCACAACCCTAACAATGTTGGTTGTTACTAATGCAACAAACAATGTTAATTTCGGATTTCAAGGATGATGGAGTTCAACAAATTGTATCAATTTTTGAAGACATTTATAGAATTCTTCTAAAACTTGAATAACGTTTTGGCTCTGATACCATTTACTTTATTAATCTTAAGTTGTTAATTTTATTTTTGTAATTCAAATGATTGTAATTTAATTATAAACTTAAAAATTAAATTGAAATTGTAAACAGTGTATATGATTAAAATTTATTTTATTGATTTTGGATTAAAATACGAAATTTGATATAAAACTACAAATGTAGATTTTAAAATTTGAAATCTTAAAGCTTTGAGAGATTTAGAGAGAATATCAGATGGTGAAACTTTTTGTGCTTCTCTTGGTTGATAGATGGGATAGTTAAGGGCATCCGCATTAGCGGTTTACAAGCGGTTCATGGGCTCGAAATCTTAGGCCCGTTTGCGTTTAAAATATTAAAAAATCCGTAAATTTGGTGAACCGGTTCGTCGGAGTGAACCCGTATGATACGGGTTCAAGTGACGTGTCGACATCTGATTAGACCGTAAATTTTTTTTTTTGTAGAAAGCGAAACACGGGTTTCGCTTTAATTTTTTCATTTTCTCTCCTTTCTATTTTTTCTAGGGTTTGTTTCTCTCCGAGGCGATTTCGTGCGACGACGACGCTGGAGCTTTTCTCCATCTAATTGACGATGGACTGTCTCCTCCACGAGCTAAAAGGTGAGTATCGAGTACTTTGACGGTTTCATTGAATCGATTTTGGGGGTTTGGGCTCGAAAGCGCTCTCGGGAATTCTAAATCGATTTGGGAGTTTTGAGTTAGGGTTTGTAAATCGAAAAGGGGGTTTTGATTTATGGTTGTAAATCGTCTTGAGGGTCCGATATAGGGTTCGTTTCATAATATTCTTTCGTCATTATATGTTCTACAAATAATTTTGATTTCAGGTTCAGATGGAACCTGCAGAAGAGAGAAGAGAGATGGAGAGGCAAAAGGAGTACTACGACATGATAGGATACGTGGCTGATTCAGAATACGGGATTCCCACAAGGTGTCCGTGTGGTTCGAGGATGATTAACGAGGTTCAGGGGAAGGACGACTACGACACCCTTCCTGGAAAGCGCTTCTTCACATGCAAAAACTACGAGGTAAGCGCTTCTTCTATATTGGAAAATTTCTATTAATTAGCGTTTTCAATCGAGATGCTGATATGTGTTTATCTTGTAAACAAGGATGATGGGTTACATTATCGTCAGCCTTGGGTTATTGGTGTCCAGGAGCATCTCGAAAGCCTGACTAAGCGTGTCGAGGAGACTGAGCAGGTGATCAAGTTTGTGTCGGAGCTCAATAGACAGATTGAGAGACTGGAGGTAAAGTGACTTCAAATTTTAGTTTTTATTATCTCATATTTGTCTTCAGATTTTATTAAGTGACTAACACAGTTTGATTGTTGTTTCCATGTCCAGGCACAGGTTAAAGACCTTAGTGGGGAGGTTGATAAGCTCACTGGACAGGTTTATAACCTCACTGTGCAGGTCGCTGACTTGGAGGAACTCTGCTTCGACTTAAAACGAAAGGTAACACTCAAACTACACTATAACTAAAACTGAAGTAGGCGAGTACAATGTATCCGTGTTGGTTGGTTGCTAACTAGACTTGAAATAGAACTGAACTAGGTAGACTAGAACTACAACTGAACTGAACTAGCTAGAGTTTCAAATCCGTGTAGTTGAGTTTCAAATCCGTGTAGTTGGGTTTTTGTTGGTTGCGTAATGAATGGTTGAGTTTTTAAAACTGATTTGATGTTTACTGAATGCTCTCTGTGTAGTAGTTGTTCTGTAATTAACTTTAATCAATGTTTGGTTGTTAGAGTATGTTTAATTTTTTTGTCCTTTCAAAGCCAAAACTAGTTTAAATTCATAAGCAATCTACATATGAAAACACAAACCAAATATTAAACACATTTATCGAAAACCAAAATGGATCATTTTTCCCTTAACCTACAAGCTTCCCAGAGCAGTCAAACAATAGACTTAGGGTGTTCTCAGCTTCCTAAACCTGTTGAAAGGCGAAAGTGGACAACCAAAGAAGATGTTGTGCTGATCAGTGCTTGGTTGAACACCAGCAAGGATCCAATCGTGAGTAATGAGCAGAAGGCAGGAGCGTTTTGGAAGCGAATAGAGGAGTATGTCAATGCTAGCCCTCTGCTCATTGGCTCCGTTCCTAGGGAGTGGAGTCAATGTAAGCAGAGGTGGGGAAGGGTGAATGAGCAGGTGTGCAAGTTTGTGGGAAGCTATGAAGCCGCTTTGAAGGAGCAAGCGAGTGGCCAAAATGAGAATGATGTCATGAAGGCTGCCCATGACATCTTCTTGAATGACTTTCATGTCAAGTTCACCCTTGAACATTGCTGGAGGGAGCTTAGGTTTGATCAAAAATGGAGATCACACTCTTTGTCGAGAGATGGTGCAAAGGAGAAAAGGAAGGAAGCAGGTCCGGAGGTGGTGCCTGACGAGGAAGAGGTTAGGCCTCCTGGTGTTAAGGCTAGCAAAGCAGCCAAACGCAAGAAGCACGGGAATGAAGCAGCTTATGATCAAATACAGAGTATGCTAGCTCTGAAAAATATCATTTCCAAACAAAAGATCCTTGATCGTCTCCTAGCCAAAAATGAAGACACACTTTCTGATCAAGAAGTGTCTCTTAAGAATAAACTCATATCTGAAATGCTTTGATTTGGTCAGTGCCTTGAATTTGAGTGAATATTAGAGTCGTAGAATCTGTTTAAGTTGATTAGATGAACTTGTTTAAGTTGGTTGAATTCTTGAAATTTTGAATATATTCTATTAGCTTGTTTAACTTGGTTGAATTCTTGAGCTTTTGAATATGTTCTATTAGCTTGTTTAGCTTTATTGATTCTGTTTTCTTTTCTTTTGCAGGACATGGGTTCCAGGTCACGGGTTGGAGGTCACGGTGTTGCAGGTCAAGTCTTGTTGTTCACAGGTAGTTTAAGTCTTGTTGTTAGACATGTTTGTTTGTTTCCACGGGTACTAGGACTTTTAGTCAGTTTTAGTCACGGGAAAGTGTAGCCTTTTGTTTCTCTCTACACTTATTTTGCATCAGGGATGTACTATGTTTTCTAACTCACGGATGTACTATGTCTCTCTATCTTTGTAAAACGTGCTACTTGATTCAAAGTCTTTCACTTCTCTTTCTTTTTAAAATGTGTATGTTTGTTTCTCACATCTGTGTATGTTTCTTTCTATAAAAACTTTGCTTCTTTCAATTCAAGAGTAGTTCACAAAGTTGTACACATCTGTGTATGTTTCTTTCTATAAAAACTCCAAGCTCACAAATTCAAGAGTAGTTCACATATGTCATGCACAAAGTAACTCACAGCTCACAAACGAGTTGACCAAACAAGAAACTCCAAGCTCAGAAAGTTGTTCTCACGGGTGGGGAGAAGCGGTGAAGGGAGTTTGAACTCAGCTCTCATCTTCACATACCGAAAAAATATCAAACACACTTGAAGGTAATTAAAACATGTTGCTTAGTAATAGCTTGGGAAGAAAGTAATTGAATGGATGTTCATATTTTGTTTCTTTCAAATGTGCATGACATATTATGTTATAGTAATATGGATTATGAAAAATAAAATTATGGATCAGCTAAAAAAAATTGATATATGAAAAAAAAATTATGGATTATGAAAAAAATGCAACTATATGTTTAAAAGATATAAAGGGAAGATATCTAGCCATAATCAAGAAAAAAATTATGGATTATGAAAAAAAGTAATGGATTATGAAAAAAAGGTTATGGATTCACGAAAAAAATTATGGATTATGAAAAAGAAAATAATGGATTATGAAAAAAAAATTTATGGATTATGAGAAAAATTCAATTATATGTTTAAAAGATATAAAGGGTAGATATCTAGCAATAATCAAGAAAAAAATATTTTATAATGAAAATATAGGATTAAATATGAGTTACAAAACCACTTTTGCCTTTTGTGGGAAGGAAAAGAGAAATAAATTGCTTCAACAATGTCTTCCTCATCAAGTGATGAAGTAGATGAAGCTTTAGAAGAAATAGTCGACCAAGTAGTTGATAATTTTGTTGGTGTCAAAATCGTCGCGACGGAATCAATTACTGAAAGTCTCTAGAAGTATGTCTTGAAAACAAAAAGTCTCGGATAATTTCTAAAAAGGGAGTTATACGAGATTTTCTACAACATTAGAATATCCACTCTCTGTGAGATCGGAAGACTACGGGCGTGCGTGGACGAGAATCCCCCGGAAAGATCGGTCCGCTCGCCCAACGACATCAAGATTCGATCACCACAAAACCCTAAACATAAAAAATCTGCCTCGAAACTTCGAAGAGGTCGTTCTCTCAAACCGTGAGGAACCAGAAAACGATCAAGATATCAAATCGAAGCCCTCGCCGAGATCTACAGCCTGGCGCCGGCGGCACCCCGGCCTGGCGCCGGCGGCACGCGCCACGCGGGCCGGACTGGCGCCGGCGGCACCCGACACGCGGGCTGGCCTGGCGCCGGCGGCACCTGTGACGCGGGCCGGCCTGGCGCCGGCGGCACCCCCTGGCGCCGGCGGCACCCGTCCTGGCGCCGGCGGCACCCGTCGCACGGGCTGGCCTGGCGCCGGCGGCACCCGGCCTGGCCGGCGGCACCCGTCGCACGGGCTGGCCTGGCGCCGGCGGCACCCGGCCTGGCGCCGGCGGCACCCGTCACGCGGGCTGGCCTGGCGCCGGCGGCACCCGACCTGGCGCCGGCGGCACCCGTGACGCGGGCCGGCCTGGCGCCGGCGGCACTCGTCGCACGGGCTGGCCTGGCGGCCTGCGCCGGCGGCACCCCGTCGCGCGGGCCTTAGGCCTGGCGCCGGCGGCACCCGCGCGCGGGCCTGGCCTGGCGCCGGCGGCACCCGGCCTGGCGGCCGGCGTACAAACCCGTCCGTGGCGGTGCTGGCCTGGCGCCGGCGGCACCCCGGCCCTGGCGCCGTCCGACGCCCTCGTCCTGGTCTCGGTCCCATCGTGTTCGGTCTGATCCCATCTTGGCTTGTTTGGATCAATCATCATGAGTTTGGGACGATCACGGCTACGGAATAAACATCCTACGACTCGATTGGAATCGTCCTCGATGTTTAACGACAAAAACTAGAAGGATTGGATTTCTCGTAGAAGATATCGTATAGAACAAGGTCGATTAACTTGAACATCGATCCTTTAGGTTATACGGTTTATTTTACGAGAAAGATAGTCTTTCCGAGAAATCGTATAGAACGTTTAAACGACTTAAGACAAGTCCACGGACTAACTTACGAATTGAGGAATTCAGGCCCAATCAGGCTATGACGGTTTGTCCGATATCCCGAACATCGGATAAACATCAAGTCACCGAAAACTCGAGGATAATTACAAAGATCGACGAAAATGGAATACTTCCTGAAGAGATAAGCTTGGGCCCAAAGGCGAGGTCCATCATCCTAAGGCAAACCGACCTTGGAGTGGATATATAAGGAGAGCAAGGGCAGAAGAGAAGGAAATCCGAAAATCCTAGATTGGAGACTTAGAGCATCCTGCTAGCTTAGAGAACTTAGAACTTAGGCGGTTAGGCCAGCGAGGCAGGACTCAGAACGTCTGGCCGCCTCTTGTTCTAGTTTTATTTTCTCCGCAGACCCACGTTCCTCTCGGAAGGATCTAACTATACTTTTACTCAGAGCTCCGCACATAGAAACCCTAGGCATTATCTTCGACATGCCCGCTTCTATGACCGACGCTCATATTAGACAAACCAGGCCCTAGAACGTCTGGCCGCCTCCTGCTCGCAAATCTCCGCTCCTCTCGGAAGGATCGGACAATTCTTTTACTTAAGAGCTCCGCACATAGAAACCCTAGGCGTTATCTTCGACATGCCTGTTTCTATGACAAACGCTCATACTAGACGAACCCGCCCAGACGGTTCGATCTCTTGTTCAATTCTTTCTAACTGAACTACGTCCGACTTGATCCTCGAAAGGGGTACGTAGGCAGCCTTTCTTAAGGTCCAGTCTCAAATCTTAACAAATCTTTTTCCGCATTTATTCGGTCACTTGTCGTTGGCTGTCGCAGAGAATCCGGACCTTCAAGGAAAGTCGGGTTAACTTGGCTTTCCTCCGCAATCTTATTCATTAAAATTGACGGTGTGAATTTCGGTTCCCACAGTTTGGCGCTAGAAGGAGGGGGGGACGGATTACTCTTACTCATACGGCCGCAAAGCGCTTGATCGAACCAATGTCCAGAAATATGAAAGAAAAAGTTGTGGTTTGCGTCAACGATGGTAAAACAACTCCAGCAGCGACTGTTCCTATGGCCAACGCTTACGCAAACGCCACGGTGCTCGAGCAAATCAAAAACCTAGCCGCGGCTTTCCGCCACAGGAAGAGCACAAAAACGAGCTCGCAATTTCTCTATCTAAACAGAAAGGGCAACGATAAAATCTATCAAACCCCAAAAATTCGTCTTGTTAGCAAGTTAGAGAAATCGCAACGAGCAAGGTTTATACGAAAAACGTTTCTTTCGAGAACCTCTCGGAAAAATAAAACTTATTCTCCTCGAAACCTTGGGGAAACCTTATATTACTCGTGGAACAGAAGCACGGCAAATCGGTTCACACCGATTCCCACTGCCATATTTCTTACAAACAACTCTCGCGGAACAAACGGGAAAACGAAAGGAGGTCGGAGCTTGATCTTACTAGGACGACTTGCCATAAGGTAAGATCAGTCTTCCCAGTTCGCCTTAGTAAGAGCCCACTTTGTTATCCTTTGTGCCTAGGTCAAAATGGCTTTCGTTTCGTCTCAATCGGAGTTTCCGTTGAGATTTTACGAAGGGAACAAAATCACTCTCCCGGCCACCTTGCCTGTGGACGAGAACAACCATCACCAAGGTCACCTCGCCTGTGGAAACCTCACTTTTCTCTTGTTGGGGTCAAAAACGGTTATCTCAAATCTACGGCTAAAGACCTTCCCAAAACTCAAAAGATTTCCCGCAAACGACAGACGAGGGAAAGATCGAACAACGAAAAAACCCACATACGGCAAGACGGCCTGGCGCCGGCGGCACGCGGGACGCGGGCTGGCCTGGCGCCGGCGCACCCCGGCCTGGCGCCGGCGGCACGCGGGACTGGGCTGCCTGGCGCCGGCGGCACCCCGGCCTGGCGCCGGCGGCACGCGGCGCGGGCTGGCCTGGCGCCGGCGCACCGGCACCGGGCCCTGGCGGCGGACCCCGCGCGCCGGCGCCGGCGGCACGCGGGACGCGGGCTGGCCTGGCGCCGGCGGCACCCCGGCCTGGCGCCGGCGGCACGCGGCTGCGGGCTGGCCTGGCGGACCGGCTGCTGGCGCGCACCCCTGGCCTGGCGCCGGCGGTCACGCGGGACGCGGGCTGGCCTGCCCGGGGCACCCCGCCGGCGCCGGGGACCCGGTCACGCTGGGTGCCTGGCCTGGCGGCCGGCGGCACGCGGGACGCGGGCTCCTGGGCCTGGGCGCCGTCCTTGCCCGCGACCGGACCGGCGCCTCGGCGCCGCGGCACCCCCTTCCTCCGCGGCACCCGGAGCCGGCCTTGCCTTCTCGCGGCACCCCTGCCTGGCGTCGGTCGACGTCCAGTCCTGGTCTCGGTCCCCCATCGTGCTCGGTCCGATCCCATCTTGGCTTGTTTAGATCAATCTTTGTGAGTTGGGTACGATCACGGTTATCTAAACACCAATCGTCTCGACTATACGAGGAAATGGGATTCCTTCGGAAAGGCCGAACCTTCAAAGACTAATTTTCTCGAAAAATTTTGTAAGGGTTTTAATTCTTTGTAGGACAGGAACAAAAACGTCTTGAAAAACTGCCGTACAATTTAGGGAACTTAGGATTTAGGTGGATAGTCTAGCAAGCTAAGTCTTAGGCAAAATTTCCAGTCTTGTTCCATCGTTCCTTGATTGTCCAGGCGGAACATGCAAACCGATCTAGTCTCTCGAAAAACCGAGAAACGATCGCCACGCGTTCTAAAAGCATAATCATCCCGCTTCCTAAAAGAAAGAAAAAACGTACACAAGCCTTCGGAAGAACGGCTAACCCGTTTTCTTTCGTAAAAAGAAAAGGGAAGTAGGTACGTATACTATATCCGTATAATCCCATCTTCGAAAACTTTTTGCTACAGCATCAAGACAACGCTTTTGACAAAGAAAACTCTCGCAGCAATAAGATTCATCTTAAGAACGCTAGCGGCATAGCCCAACCGTTACAAACATAGTCCTGAAAACTCTATGTCACCTCTCGTCGCAAACTCGCAACTGAAAACGTGTACCGACGTCAGACTAATAGCACGACGGTGAACTACGAAAATAACGAAATAACCTTCGGTAAAACTCCACGAGTAGTTCGAAGAAGCTTTCGTCCAAAGGTCGAAATCATAGCGGAAACATCTCCCGTGTAATCCGCGGAAACATCGCTACTTTAACAATCTGCGATTTTCTATCTCCATGAAACCGGTCATCCATTACTTTCGTATAACAAGAACGTTTTAAAACAAAACAGCCTAGGGAAAAAACATGATCGGTCTCATGCAAAACGATTCCACAGTACGCAAAAGTGAATGAGGAAAACATAATCCGTGGTCGCGAATATCGCAAGTAATTTGTGAGAAACGCTCTCCGGTTACCTTTGCGAAAACCCCCTTACATCACTTTTACGAAAAATCCTCTGTATGGTCGAGTCAATTCATACAAAGCAACTTTCGTAAAATAAACATAATGGGTCCAACGGGTAACTGACATAGACAGTTTTCGCTCCACAAGGTTTCTGGCTCCTGCTTTCACTCCCCGCGGTTACGTCCGAGCAGGAAATAATCACGCAGACGAACCCGCACGTGTCCTGCGTCGATCCCTTAAACTTTGTCCCCCTCGGATAAAATGAAACGATTTTCATGCAACAAACAAAAATTTTATACGAACCATTCATCGTATAACTGAGACCTAAAGTGGAAGATCGTTTCTAAAAGCCATAATTCAGAAAACTCCGCTATGCTTGGCATGTCTATCTCGGCAAACGCTATTTGGCCCTCGGCCAACTACGCCCTTCCGTAAAGCCCGGACCTGAATTCGGCATCCGTATTAAGGACAATCGTAAACTAACATGACCTTAATACGGGTCATGGTCTGATCGTTTACCAAACAACTTCCTTGGCGATACGGCTGAATCTAGCCTCCATGCCAATCCAAAGCTACTGAGCGACCACCGCTTCAATCACTTAACGGCTAAAAACAACAATCCACGATTTGTTCATAGAACGCCAAGTGACTATTACGCAAGCAATTTGTCGCATAACCCAGAATCGGAAATCATACGATAAACTCTCCATACCAAAACTCAGTCCTAACAACCATATGGTTAACGGAAGATTCAAACTCACCGTCAATTGATTAAGTTCTATACGCCCCGTAAACACTGCATGAAAAGAAACACTCGTGACAAGGCTCCAAGAGTTATACGAGTCATCCTTAATATATACAAACAAATCCCGGAAGGCCAACACTTCACGAAGCACTGTGAATGTAGACGCTTCTCCCTGGGTCGAACTTACGCGACCTCTTGGTCCTGCGTCTAAACCGAAACAACAGTTTCTGGCTGCGAACATTCGCAAAACATCTCCAAAGCCCGCGAACATTTCAACCACGAAATGCGGCACAAGGGAAACTCGACCTTCAGCACTGCGAGACGTCGCTAACGCTCGAAGGACATTCTTTTCCTCAAAACGTTCCAGACGAAATCCTCGTCTCTAGAACTCAAAACATACAAACACACCGATAAACGGTAACATGCCTCTAAACTGGCATCATTTCGTTGTTGCTGATCACAACAAACGAACTCTAACGTCCTAAACAGACAAATAGCCGCCCTTCAAGGGGTAGGCTCTCTTGCATCCGACAAGGATAAACATAGCGCGCTATACAAGAAATCCAAAATTTTGGTCTAGCTCTTCGTAAAGGAAGTAGCTCGACTCACGCCCAGACAAATCATATAAGCCGACAACAATTCGCGGATTTTAAACGGTACGAGTCAGGTTAAAATCGCAAACAGGCAAAACGAAAGCCGATTTGTCATCGCAAAGCCTCAGTCCGAGAGTAAACCTAGGTCTTGCCCTAAACCCAGCCACGCTGGATCTTGACATCTCACAGACATAGTATGGTATACGAGATCCAAAAATTTGTCTCTTCACTTAAGCCTATTCGTTTCACGAACTTTCCGCGTAAATCGGTAAACCGCGGAAAATCTCGCTTTATGCAAACAATAAGTACGGTGATCATCAGGGAACTAGGAATGAGACGACAACTCACACCCTCTTTCTCATACTTCGAAAAAACTGAAGTTCATAAATAATCGAAAAACAAATACATCAACAGCATCATGCTCGAAAGTCTCTCATGACACATAACCAGACCATATAAGTCTCGCCGGAAAACAGATCACAAGGGTCTTAAACTCCAAAACGAACTACGGAAGGCTTGATCCCTACACCAAGGGTACGTAGGCAGCCTTCGAAAGGCGCAGCCCCAATCTTACCACTTTCAACGGAGCCTTTCAACCATTAATTCCGCCTATCTTACCTGACATGTCTTATCCCTCGCAAGAACATCACAAAGGTTCTAACGAGCTGGGGGGCTAACTGTTGGTGTCAAAATCGGTCGCGACGGAATCAATGACTGAAAGTCTCTAGAAAGTATTTCTTGAAACAAAAAGTCTCGGATAATTTCTAAAAGGAGTTATACGAGATTTTCTAAAATTAGAATATCCACTCTCTGTGAGATCGGAAGACTACGGGCGTGCGTGGACGAGAATCCCCGGAAAGATCGGTCCGCTCGCCCAACGACATCAAGATTCGATCACCACAAAAACCCTAAACATAAAAGAATCTGCCTCGAAACTTCGAAGAGGTCGTTCTCTCAAACCGTGAGGAACCAGAAAACGATCAAGATATCAAATCGAAGCCCTCGCCGAGATCTACAGCCTGGCGCCGGCGGAACCCCGGCCTGGCGCCGGCGGCACGCGCCACGCGGGCCGGACTGGCGCCGGCGGCACCCGACACGCGGGCTGGCCTGGCGCCGGCGGCACCCGTGACGCGGGCCGGCCTGACGCCGGTGGCACCCGGACTGGCGCCGGCGGCACCCGTCGCACGGGCTGGCCTGGCGCCGGCGGCACCCGGCCTGGCGCCGGCGGCACCCGTCGCACGGGCTGGCCTGGCGCCGGCGGCACCCGTCCTGGCGCCGGCGGCACCCGTCACACGGCCTGGCGCCGGCGGCACCCGGCCTGGCGCCGGCGGCACCCGTCACGCGGGCCGGCCTGGCGCCGGCGGCACCCGTCGCACGGGCTGGCCTGGCGCCGGCGGCACCCGGCCTGGCGCGGCGGCACCCGTCGCGCGGGCTGGCCTGGCGCCGGCGGCACCCGTCGCGCGGGCTGGTCT
The DNA here is from genome assembly GCA_018703725.1 of Brassica juncea. Classification (NCBI taxonomy): domain Eukaryota; kingdom Viridiplantae; phylum Streptophyta; class Magnoliopsida; order Brassicales; family Brassicaceae; genus Brassica; species Brassica juncea. Next base: position 29,298,874 of record CM031936.1, read on the forward strand.
GGCGCCGGCGGCACCCGGCCTGGCGCCGGCGGCACCCGTCGTGCGGGCTGGCCTGGCGCCGGCGGCACCCCGGCCTGGCGCCGGTCGACGGCCCTCGTCCTGGTCTCGGTCCCATCGTGTTCGGTCTGATCCCATCTTGGCTTGTTTGGATCAATCATCATGAGTTTGGGACGATCACGGCTACGGAATAAACATCCTACGACTCGATTGGAATCGTCCTCGATGTTTTACGACAAAAACTAGAAGGATTGGATTTCTCGTAGAAGATATCGTATAGAACAAGGTCGATTAACTTGAACATCGATCCTTTAGGTTATACGGTTTATTTTACGAGAAAGATAGTCTTTCCGAGAAATCGTATAGAACGTTTAACGACTTAAGACAAGTCCACGGACTAACTTACGAATTGAGGAATTCAGGCCCAATCAGGCTATGACGGTTTGTCCGATATCCCGAACATCGGATAAACATCAAGTCACCGAAAACTCGAGGATAATTACAAAGATCGACGAAAATGGAATACTTCCTGAAGAGATAAGCTTGGGCCCAAAGGCGAGGTCCATCATCCTAAGGCAAACTGACCTTGGAGTGGATATATAAGGAGAGCAAGGGCAGAAGAGAAGGAAATCCGAAAATCCTAGATTGGAGACTTAGAGCATCCTGCTAGCTTAGAGAACTTAGAACTTAGGCGGTTAGGCCAGCGAGGCAGGACTCAGAACGTCTGGCCGCCTCTTGTTCTAGTTTTATTTTCTCCGCAGACCCACGTTCCTCTCGGAAGGATCTAACTATACTTTTACTCAGAGCTCCGCACATAGAAACCCTAGGCATTATCTTCGACATGCCCGCTTCTATGACCGACGCTCATATTAGACGAACCAGGCCCTAGAACGTCTGGCCGCCTCCTGCTCGCAAATCTCCGCTCCTCTCGGAAGGATCGGACAATTCTTTTACTTAAGAGCTCCGCACATAGAAACCCTAGGCGTTATCTTCGACATGCCTGTTTCTATGACAAACGCTCATACTAGACGAACCCGCCCAGACGGTTCGATCTCTTGTTCAATTCTTTCTAACTGAACTACGTCCGACTTGATCCTCGAAAGGGGTACGTAGGCAGCCTTTCTTAAGGTCCAGTCTCAAATCTTAACAAATCTTTTTCCGCATTTATTCGGTCACTTGTCGTTGGCTGTCGCAGAGAATCCGGACCTTCAAGGAAAGTCGGGTTAACTTGGCTTTCCTCCGCAATCTTATTCATTAAAATTGACGGTGTGAATTTCGGTTCCCACAGCAATCTCTTCAACAGTAGGAACCAAGTTGGATGCCCCTCTGCTTCTTGTGATCATACACCTGAAAGTCAAAGATACAAGAGGCAAGAACCAATATCACAAGATACAATAAAAAGAAAAATGACTTAGTCTCAAGCAAATAACTAAATCCCAATGTCAAAATCAACTTAGAAGTTGGCAACGGCGCCAATTTGATGACAGGCCTTTTCAAAGTCCTAATCAAATGTTGTAGAATATACGATGTCAATCCAATTCTAAGAGATTCTAATGCAAAGGGAATGCAAGTTCATTGCTTAATCTAAGTCTATCAAGATGAGAGGATGATTGAGAAACTAAGACAATATTAAAAATGCAATAAAAGATTGAACTTTCTTTCTTATGAGGAGAGTGAGACCCATGGGTATAGGGACTTGATATCAAATGATTAAGCTTCAATCCAAGATGCTAACTTTTCAATCAATCTAATCCTTATGCCTAGACAACAAAACTAAGCAAGCTCTATCCCTAGATGAATGCTCTTTTGCAATGATCACCCAAGTACACCAAATCCCTTTGGCTGTAATGATCAAAGCAAACATGGAGAATGAGTCTAATAGCAATCCTAGCTCCTTTGACAACTAATCCCTTAGGCAAAGCAAGCTAAAAACATAGATGAGTTGGTTCAGGCATTTCATAGAACACCTTCCGGGCATGAAATGCCTATAGCTCTATGCTTGAGAGGCCAACTCAAATATAGCTTTAAAAACACCAAATCTATGCAAGGAAATGATAGATCTAACAATAGACACCTTGGATCTAACTTAATCACTCTCTATCACCCTAACCCATGGATCTTAGAAGGATCTACTCACTAATCCACATGCTTACTCTTAAACCCATGATAGATTCAAGCTTAAACATATAGAGAAAGAAAGGATATGAAATCAAACAATCAAGAACACAAAGACAAGATGAGATTATGAATCAAGATGAAACTTTACTCAAGAGGTTTATGTGTTCTTAGATAGAAAATGAGATAAGTCCCTCAAAGGGGATACAAGAGTATTTATATGGGACTTGGAAACCCTTAAAAACATAAAATAAAAATTACTAAAAGGTCCTTGGCCAACTTGATTTTCAACCAATGAGAAGCTAGGAAGAAAGGAAGGGGGGTGGGACACCCGGGCAGGCTGGACTGGTCCATGGCCGGGTGTGACCAGCCGGGTGTCCTTGGTGTTCGTCCATCTCCTCGTACGTGGGTAGAAAGGAGTAGTCGAGGTGCTCGGGTAAGTGCAGGTCGGGTGTCCATCCGTCCGTGATCTCTAAGCCGTGCGGGTCCGTTCGCCCGTGTGTCCTTGACCGGGTGCACTCCATACGCGGGTAGTGGTGGCTGGGTGGACGTCCGGGTGCCAGGCCGCGTGCGTTCGTGCCTCCTTCCCGTGCGGGCAGTGCAACCCGCGTGTGCCAGGCCGCATGCCAGTCCCTCGTTCCCGTGCGGGCAGTGCAACCCGCGTGTGCCAGGCCGCGTCCGTTCTAGGCGTTCAGCACAATCAGGGCGTGCGGGTGCTTGTCCCTGGGTCGTCCTGGCCGCGTCCTGAGCTTGTCCAGGCGAGGTTTGATGGTTGGCCTCGGGTGTGCTCACCCGGGTTGCTTGACATGCTTCCACTCAATTGATCATAACTCCTCCAATATGGCTCCAAATGTCTTGAAACCACTTCCATTGGAAAGCTAACTCAGAATGCCATGTCTCCACCAAATATTAGCATCAGAAGGTATTCCTAAGGCCTCTGTCCATGTTCATCTTTAAACCCTTCTTTTTCATCACAAAACTCCCAAACATCTTCAATATCTCCAAAGTGTGCTCCAACACCTAATAGGGACTTATGAATGCAAAATGAGCCTAAAGATGCCTAATGCCTAATCTAAATGAGCAAAAATGCATAAGATATGATAGCTAAAAACATGTAAATATGCAAGACATCAGCTATATGGTTTATTTTACGAGAAAGATAGTCTTTCCGAGAAATCGTATAAAACGTTCAACGACTTAAGACAAGTCCACGGACTTACTTACGATTTTAAGGATTCAGGCCCAATCAGATTATGGCGGTTTATCCAATTTCCCGAACATCGGATAAACATCAAGTCACCGGAAAATAGGGGAAAACTCGAGGATAATTACGAAGATCGACGAAAATGGAATATTTCCTGAAGAGATAAACTTGGGCCCAAAGGCGAGGTCCATCATCCTAAGGCAAACCGACCTAGGAGTGAGTATATAAGGAGAGCAAGAGCAGATGAGAAGAGGATTTGAAAATCCTAGAATCTAGACTTAGAGAACTCCTGCTAGCTTAGAGAACTTAGAACTTAGGTGGTTAGGCCAGCGAGACAGGACTTAGAACGTCTGGCCGCCTCTTGTTCTAGTTTTATCTTCTCCGCGGACCCCTGTTCCTCTCGGAAGGATCTAACAATTCTTTTACTCAGAGCTCCGCACATAGAAACCCTAGGCATTATCTTCGACATGGACGTTTCTATGACCAACGCTCATACTAGACGAACCCGCCCTGATGGTTCGATCTTTTGTTCAATTCTTTCTAACTGAACTACGTCTGACTTGATCCCCGAAAGGGGTACGTAGGCAGCCTTACTTAAGGTCCAGTCCCAAATCTTAACAAAACCTTTTCCGCATTTATTCAGTCACTTGTCGTTGGCTGTCGCAGAGAATCCGGACCTTCAGGGAAAGTCGGGTTAACTTGGCTTTCCTCCGTTTTTATTCATTAAAATCGACGGTGTGAATTTCGGTTCCCACAGTTTGGCGCTAGAAGGAGGGGGGGGGGACGGATTACTCTTACTCATACGGCCACAAAACGCTTGACCGAAGCGATGTCTGGAAATATGAAAGAAAAACTTGCAGTTTGCGTCGACGATGGTAAAACAACTCCAGCAGCGACTGTTCCTAAGGCCAACGCTTACGCGAACGCCACGGTGCTCGAGCAAATTAAAAACCTATCCACGGCTTCCCGCCACAGGAAGAGCACGAAAACGATCTCGCAATTTCTCTATCTAAACAGAAGGGGCAACGATAAAATCTATCAAACCCCAAAAAATCGTCTTGTTACCAAGTTAGAGAAATCGCGACGAGCAAGGTTTCTACAAAAAACGTTTCTTTCGAGAACCTCTCGGAAAAATAAAACTTATTCTCCTCGAAACCTTGGGGAAACCCTAGATTACTCGCGGAATAGAAGCACGGCAAATCGGGTCACCAATTCTCACTGCCGTACTTCTTCCGAACAACTCTCTGAAAGCAAACGACGAAACGGGAAAAGAGCTTACCAATGCTTCCAACCCGTCTGAACCACCCAAGGGAGGCCAAAACTCCGACTGTCCCGACTGGTTAGCCATACGACAAGTTCGGTCTGTCTCGACCAGCTCGCCGTACGACAAGCTCGGTCTCTCTCGACCAATTTGCAATATGGCCAGCTTGGTCCTTCTTGACCAGTTTGAGAAGAACAGAGTTGATTTCTATAAACCTACTCAAAACCTAAACCGGTTAACTAAGACGTTTTCTAAAATCTAAAAATTTTCGCGCCATTGCGAACTCTCGACTTTTATCCGTTAATCTTACTTTCGGAAAACTACTCAAAACTCCTTTGGATCAATCCTACGGAAACGAGAGAATTTCTGATTAAGTTTAAGAACAAAATTACAGCTCTCCACAGCGAGAGTGTCGGATATTAAAATTCGGTAACATCTTACGGAAACAACATCCGTAAGATCAAACTCGGCAATATTTTACGAAACATCATTCGTAAAGTCAAACAAAATCATATCAAACAACAAGGTCTGAGACTTGACAAGTTCGCTCATGGCTTGACGAACTAAGAACCTCACCCGAATGACATCCTGTCCATTGCTCCCTCTTAGTCTGCTTCTCCTTCTTTTGTTTCAACGATTTCGTAAAATCCCTTCGGTACATAAAACGCAATCTGATTCTACCACGTTGAATCGGAAACATCTATTCATAACGCTTGATAGACTTTTCAACAATATACAAAGCGCACCTGTCAATTTAGGGAAGTACGAAGAAACGGAGACATGAGGTTAGACATTGATATCTCTCGTTCGCTCCGATATTCTCATCAGGATTTCATCGAAAATCAATTCATACGAAATTCAGTATCAGACTTTTCGAAGTCCTTTGACGTAGAATCGAAAGTGGCCATTTCGAAACGCCTAAGAAAACCTTCGATGGAATACACATTCCTTCTCGTAAAAACTATCACCACGGAAGGTGAAACATAGTTCAGAAGACAAAAGAAGAAGAGAGAGGAAGAAGGGGCAATCTCGAATCATCGATGAGACTAAGGTATGTCCGACTTATAAAATTTTGTAAAAGTTTTAATTCCTCGTAGGACAGGAACAAAGACGTCTTGAAAACTGCCGTAGAATTTAGGGAACTTAGGACCTAGGTGGATAGTCTAGCAAGCTAAGTCTTTGGCAAAATTTCCAGTCTTGTTCCATCGTTCCTTGATTGTCAAGGCAGAACATACAAACCGATCTAGTCTCTCGAAAAACAGAGAAACGATCGCCACGCGTTCTAAAGCATACTCATCCCGCTTCCTAAAAGAAAGAAAAAACGTACACAAGCCTTCGAAAGAACGGCTAACCCGTTTTCTTTCGTAAAATGAAAAGGGAAGTAGGTACGTATACTATACCCGTATAATCCCATCTTCGAAAACTTTTTGCTTCAGCATCAAGACAACGCTTTTGACAAAGCAAACTCTCGCAGCAATAAGATTCGTCTAAAAAACGCTAGCGGCATAGCCCATCTGTTACAAACATAGTCTTGAAAACTCTACGTCGTCTCTCGTCGCAAACTCGCGACTAGAAACGTGTACCAACGTCAGACTAATAGCACGACGGTGAACTACGAAAATAACGAAATAACCTTCGGTAAAACTCCGTGAGTAATTCGAAGCAGCTTTCGTCCAAAGGTCGAAATCATAGCGGAAACATCTCCCGTGCAATCCGCGGAAACATCGCTACTCTGACAATCTGCGATTTTCTATGAAACCGGTCATCCATTACTTTCCTATAACAAGAATATTTTAAACAAAACAGCCTATGGAAAAAACATTATCGGTCTCATGCAAAAAGACTTCGCAGTACGCAAAAGTGAATGAGGAAAACATAATCCGTGGTCGCAAATATCGCAAGTAATTTGTGAGAAACACTCTCCAGTTACCTTTACAAAAACCCCCTCTTACATCACTTTTACGAAAAATTCTCTGTATGGTCGTGTCAATTCATACAAAGCAACTTTCGTAAAATAAACATAATGGGTCCAACGGGTAACTGTCATAGACAGTTTTTGCTCCACAAGGTTTCTGGCTCCTGCTTTCACTCCCCGCGGTTACGTCCGAGCAGGAAATAATCACGCAGGCAAACCCGCACGTGTCCTGCGTCGATCCCTTAAACTTTTTCCCCCCAGATAAAATGAAACGATTTTCATGCAACAAAAAAGAATTTATACGAACCATTCATCGTATAACTGAGACCTAAAGTGGAAGATCGTTTCTAAAAGCCATCAGCCATAACTCAGAAAACTCCGCTATGCTTGGCATGTCTATCTCGGCAAACGCTATTTGGCCCTCGGCCAACTACGCCCTTCCGTAAAGCCCGGACCTGAATTCGGCATCCCCATTAAGGACAATCGTAAACTAACATGACCTTAATAAGGGTCATGGTCTGATCGTTTACCAACAACTTCCTTGGCTATACGGCTGAATCTAGCCTCCATGCCAATCCAAAACTACTGAGCGACCATTGCTCCAATCGCTTAACGGCTAAAACAACAATCCACGATTTGTTCATAGAACGCCAAGTGACTATTACGCAAGCAATTTGTCGTATAACCCAGAATCGGAAAATCATACGATAAACTCTTCATACCAAAACTCAGTCCTAACAACCATATGGTTAACAGAAGATTTAAACTTATCGTCAATCGATTAAGTTCTATACGCCCCGTAAACACGGCATGAAAAGAAACACTCGTGACAAGGCTCCAAGAGTTATACGAGTCATCCTTAATATATACAAACAAATCCCAGAAGGCCAACACTTCACGAAGCACTGTGAATGTAGACGCTTCTCCCTGGGTCGAAGTTACGCGACCCCTTGGTCCTGCGTCCAAACCGAAACAACAGTTTCTGGCTGCGAACATTCGCAAAACATCTCTAAAGCCCGCGAACAATTCCACCACGAAATGCGGCTCAAGGAAAACTCGACCTTCAGCACTGCGAGACGTCGCTAACGCTCGAAGGACATTCTTTTCTTCAAAACGTTCCAGACGAAATCCTCGTCTCTAGAACTCAAAACATACAAACACACCTCTAAACGGTAACATACAAACACACCTCTAAACGTCCTAAACAGACAAATACCCGCCCTTCAAGGCGTAGGCTCTCTTGCATCCGACAGGGATAAACATAGCGCGCTATACAAGAAATCCAAATTTTGGTTTAGCTCTTCGTAAAGGAAGTAGCTCGACTCACGCCTAGACAAATTATATAAGCCGACAACAATTCGCGGATTTTAAACGGTACGAGTCAGGTTAAAATTGCAAACAGGCAAAACGAAAGCCGATTTGTCATCGCAAAGCCTCAGTCCGAGAGTAAACCTAGGTCTTGCCCTAAACCCAGCCACGCTGGATCTTGACTTCTCACAGACATAGTATGGTATACGAGATCATCAGGGAACTAGGAATGAGACGACAACTCACACCCTCTTTCTCATACTTCGAAAAAAACTGAAGTTCATAAAAAATCGAAAAACACATAATGGCCTCACAACGCCCAGACCAAAACAAATACATCAACAGCATCATGCTCGAAAGTCTCTCATGACACATAACCAGACCATATAAGTCTCACTGGTAAAACAGATCACAAGGGTCTTAAACTCCAAAACGAACTACGGAAGGCTTGATCCCTATAACAAGGGTACGTAGGCAGCCTTCGAAAGGCGCAGCCCCAATCTTACCACTTTCAACGGAGCCTTTCAACCATTAATTCCGCCTATCTTACCTGACATGTCTTATCGCTCCCAAGAACATCACGAAGGTTCTAACGAGCTGGGGGGCTAACTGTTGAGGTCAAAATCGGTCACGACGGAATCAATGACTGAAAGTCTCTGAAAAGTATTTTTTGAAACAAAAAGTCTCATATAATTTGAAAAGAAGTTATACGAGATTTTGTCAAAATTAGAATATCCACTCTCTGGTGAGGTCGAAAACGGTTACCTCGAAATCTACGGCTAAAGATCCTTCCAAACTCAAAGATTTCCTGCACTAACGGCCAACGGGGGAAAGATCGGGCGACGGAGGACCCACGGGCGGCAAAGAACCCCTGGCGCCGGCGGCAGGCGAGACGGAGCCGGCCTGGTGCCGGCGGCAAGCCCCCTGGCGCCGGCGGCAAGCGTGACGCAAGCCGGCCTGGCCCCGGCGACAAGCCCCCTGGCGCCGGCGGCAAGCGTCACGCAAGCCGGCCTGGCGCCGGCGGCAAGCCCCCTGGCGCCGGCGGCAAGCCCCCTGGCGCCGGCGGCAAGCGTCACGCAAGCCGGCCTGGCACCGGCAGCAAGCCCCCTTGCACCGGCGGCAAGCGTCACGCAAGCCGGCCTGACGCCGGCAGCAAGCCCCCTGGTGCTGGCGGCAAGCGTCACGCAAGCCGGCGGGTGGCGAGCGTCACGCAAGCCGGCGGGTGGCGAGCGTCACGCAAGCCGGCCTGGCACCGGCGGCAAGCCCCCTGGCGCCGGTTGACGGTCCTCATCCTGGTCTCGGTCCCATCATGCTCGGTCTGATCCCATCTTGGCTTGCTTGGATCTATCCTCGTGGGTATTAATACGATCACGGCTACGGAATTAATATCTCTCGATTGGAATCATCTTCGATGTTTTGCGACAAAGATTAGAAAGGTTGGATTTCTCGTAGAGGATATCGTGTAAAACAAGATCGATTAACTCGAACATCGATCCTTTAGGCTATACGGTTTATTTTACGAGAAAGATAGTCTTTCCGAGAAATCGTATAAAACGTTCAACGACTTAAGACAAGTCCACGGACTTACTTACGATTTTAAGGATTCAGGCCCAATCAGACTATGGCGGTTTATCCAATTTCCCGAACATCGGATAAACATCAAGTCACCGGAAAATAGGGGAAAACTCAAGGATAATTACGAAGATCGACGAAAATGGAATATTTCCTGAAGAGATAAACTTGGGCCCAAAGGCGAGGTCCATCATCCTAAGGCAAACCGACCTAGGAGTGAGTATATAATGAGAGCAAGAGCAGAGGAGAAGAGAATCCGAAAATCCTAGAATCTAGACTTAGAGAACTCCTGCTAGCTTAGAGAACTTAGAACTTAGGTGGTTAGGCCAGCGAGACAGGACTTAGAACGTCTGGCCGCCTCTTGTTCTAGTTTTCTTCTCCGCAGACCCATGTTCCTCTCGGAAGGATCTAACAATTCTTTTACTCAGAGCTCCGCACATAGAAACCCTAGACATTATCTTCGACATGCCCGTTTCTATGACCAACGCTCATACTAGACGAACCCGCCCAGACGGTTCGATCTCTTGTTCAATTCTTTCTAACTGAACTACGTCCGACTTGATCCCCGAAAGGGGTACGTAGGCAGCCTTACTTAAGGTCCAGTCCCAAATCTTAATAAAACCTTTTCCGCATTTATTCGGTCACTTGTCGTTGGCTGTCGCAGAGAATCCGGACCTTCAGGGAAAGTCGGGTTAACTTGGCTTTCCTCCGTTTTTATTCATTAAAATCGACGGTGTGAATTTCGGTTCCCACAGTCGAACACATGACGGCCTTCAACATTTCAATGGCTCGTAACCGGTTCACCGACGACGAAAAGGACGCCGGGTACTGTCAGCTATTCGTCGAGACACTTCACGAGCAAGCTCTAACCTGGTTCTCCGGACTCGAGGAGAATTCCATCAATAACTTCCGTGAGCTGTCGGCTGCCTTACTCAAGACATACATCATGTTCACAAAACAGAGAGCGACCGCTTGCAGCCTCTGGAACTTATCCCAAGCTAAGGACCAGAGCCTCCGCGATTATATGGAAAAATTCAAGGCTGTGGTCTTAAGGATCGAGATCCCCGACCATATCGCCATCGATGCCTTGATGAACACCTTGTGGGTCCATTCCAAGTTACGCAAAGACCTGTACCAAAATCCCACCACCTCCATCCAGGACGCGATTGCCCGCTCACATAACTTCATTCAACTGGAAGAGGATACCAAAGCAATCATCAGCAAGCAGAACGCGGTGCGACCTTCGTCCGCACCAAAGAGCACCGATACTCGCTCGGAACCTCGCCAGCACGCATCCGGCGAGAAGAGCAAGAGCAAGACCAGCTTCATCTACATACGCGACGAGAATAACATGCCCATCTCGACCCCCACAGTCCGTGGAAAGGGGTGGAACAAATACAGCAGGGAGACCGACTCGCCTGACACTCCATTAAGATTCGTCGCGAACGAGCCTCCACCTCCCAGTCCCATCTATTTCGCTCAGCCCGCAACGCCAGCCGGATCGTCTAAAACTGTCGACCTTAGCAAACACTGCAAATACCACGATGTCAAAGGGCACGATACGACATAGTGTAAATCACTCTACGCGCACTTCCTTTCGTCCCTTGCCAGCGGCGACTTCAAGGTCGATCCTCCTAAACCAAAGCCAAAAAACGACAAAAACTGGAGCAGGAACAAAGATAGGAAGAAGGACCGCAAGACACAAGGCAAAAGTCGCAGGGCCGACAACCGACCAAGAGACGGCGAGAAAGCTTCAAAAAACACTGACGACCATGCCTCCTCTTCTGACGAGGAACAGCCAACGAACCGGCAGCGCATCGAAGTGATACTCTCCCAGCAAGACCTATAATCGGATGACGAAGACAGTGACGCCCCTCACCCCGGAAATTTAAGGAACCTCTTCAAGAGAAAGTTCGAGCCGACCAACACCAACGATCCCACATGCAGCGACCTCCGTCAAGTGCTTAACTTGGAAAAAACCAGGCGTGTTGTGACTGGCAGTTCTGTTCCTATCAAGCAGGACGATTACCTCGCCGTCGATCTTCGAACCAAACTCGATGCTAACGCATGCGATTTAAGAGTCCTGCTCAATCGCTCCAAATCGACTGACCTTCGTCAACATCTAGAGAAGTCAAGAGCGAATACCGACTTCACGCCACACCTCGGTGACGACAACGGTACCCCCGCTGACCTGCGTGCCTTTCTTAGCGCCAAACAAATGAACCCGCGTCCTCGACTCAACGTCATCATGGGCCATTCTCCTCCCTGTGGTGACTCCGTCCGCTCTGTTAAGGACCACCTTCGGCAAGTCATGACAGCGCAGCGGTTGCCTACCAGACAGTCAAGCCACCCTCCGATCACTTTCACACCAGACGATGCCATAGGAGTTCACCTCCCTCATAACGATCCTCTCCTCGTTGTCCTAGAAATTGGAGAGTACGATGTCACGATGGTACTCATCGACACTGGCAGTTCAGTCGACCTCATCTTCCAAGGGACGCTCGAGAAGATGGGTATCGATATCAACAACATCAAGCCGTTCTCTAGAACGCTAACTGGCTTTAACGGTTCTTCCGAAACAATATTGGGGACACTCCGTCTCCCAGTATCAACCTGCGGAATTACTCGGACAGTCAAATTTGCTGTTGTAAGCACCAAGGCGCCTTACCACGCCATACTCGGAACCCCTTGGATACACTCGATGCACGCAGTTTCGTCGACCTACCACCAATGCATAATATTCCCGGGAACTGACGGTACGATCAAGACTCTGAAAGGAGATCAGCGAGCCGCACGAGAACTCTTGATCACTACTGTTAAACAGAAACGTTCGTCGTCCCACGTTAATTCCGTCTCCCCTCCTCTGCATAAATTCTGCCATCAAAAGCAAGAGGTCCTCGAGGTCCCCATCGACCCTTCCGACCCAAGCAAAGTCGTACGGATCGGCGCGTACATTCCTGAGGCAATGCAACAAACGATCCTTTCGTTCCTCAAAGAGAACATGTCAACATTTGCCTGGTCCATGACAGACATGAAGGGGATCGACCCAACCATAACAACCCACGAACTTAACGTCGACCCAACCTTCAAACCTATCCGACAGAAACGACGAAAGCTCGGTCCTGAAAGATCTAAAACAGTCCATGAAGAAGTCGAATGGCTACTCGGCGCCGGCTCAATCACTGAAGTTCGTTATCCTGAGTGGTTGGCGAATCCTGTCGTAGTCAAGAAGAAGTACGGGAAGTGGCGCGTCTGCGTCGACTTCACCGACCTGAACAAAGCATGTCCCAAGGACAGCTACCCTCTACCAAACATTGACCGTTTGGTCGAATCTACAGCAGGAAACGAAATGCTAACATTCATGGACGCATTCTCCGGATACAATCAAATCATGATGCATCCTGATGATCGCGAGAAAACAGCTTTCATCACGGACAGAGGAACCTACTGTTACAAAGTGATAACTTTCGGCCTGAAGAGCGCCGGAGCAACCTATCAACGACTGGTCAATTGGATGTTCGCCGACAAGCTTGGCACAACAATGAAAGTTTATATAGATGATATGCTCGTTAAGTCGCTCTACACAGCTTATCATCTCGCCCACTTGCGCGACTGTTTCGCAACCTTGAACAAATACGGTATGAAGCTCAACCCGGCCAAATGCACGTTCGGCGTCTCTTCAGGCGAGTTCCTCGGCTACATTGTGACGCAGCGGGGAATCAAAGCTAATCCAAAACAAATCTCAGCAGTCCTCGACCTCCCAAGTCCCAAAAACAGTAGGGAGGTCCAGCGACTAACCGGCCGAATCGCTGCGCTTAATCGATTCATCTCTCACTCAACTGATAAGTACCTGCCGTTCTACGACCTTTTACGCGGGAACAAGAAGTTCGTCTGGGACGACAAATGCGAAGAGGATTTCGCTCAACTAAAACAGTACCTCACTACACCGCCCGTCCTCGCCAAACCAGACGTCGGCGACATCCTGTCCCTTTAGGTAGCAGTCTCGTCCGCCGCAGTCAGCAGCGTCCTGATAAACAATGACCGAGGCGAACAGAAACCGATCTTTTACACAAGCCGACGTATGACCGGGCCTGAGGCTCGATACCCGACCCTAGAAAAGATGGCTCTGGCCGTCGTCGAAGCGCGCAAACTCCGCCCTTACTTCCAATCTCATTCGGTGCAGGTACTCACAAATCAACCCCTTCGAACAATACTCCAAAAGACCAACAGGTCAGGACAACTAACGAAGTGGGCTATAGAACTCAGTGAATTGGACATAACCTACAAAAACCGTACATCGGCTAAGTCGCAAGTCCTCGCGGACTTCCTAATCGAGCTAGCCCGGAACTCGAACAAGATCTCCAACTCCTGAGCCCGAACTAGATTCTCCATGTGGACGGTTCGTCCACCAGCAAAGGCTCAGGAGCCAGAGTCCAACTGCAGTCGCCGACAGGCGAATTAATCCGTCAGTCTTTCAGTTTCGGCTTTCCGACATCAAACAACGAAGCCGGGTACGAATCCTTGATCGCCGGACTTCGCCTAGCCAAAGCCGTCAAAGCAAAACGAATCAGTGCCTACTGTGATTCCCAGTTAGTCGCCAGCCAGTTCAGTGGCGACTACGATGCCCGTAACGACCGTATAGACTCCTATCTCAAAATAGTTCAAGCCCTGGACGCCGAATCCGAATTCTTTGAACTCACCAAAGTTCCATGCAAGGAGAATGTCTGCCGACGCCCTCGCCACCCTTGGGAGCAAGCTCCGCGATCAAGTTAAACGAACTATCCCGATACATCGAATAGAAAAGCCGAGCATTGACGCATTGACCGACAAAAACGCCATTGTCGCCCCAGTCGCTGATCACGAGATCGACGCGGCAGCTCTTGACTGGAGAACAGAGTTCTTCGACTATCTCAACAATGGGAAGCTCCCCACCGATAAATGGGCGGCACATAGACTAAAAACACGTAGTGCGCCTTACGTCGTCATGGACGACGAGTTGCACCGGTGTCCTCGTCCTCACAGATTACTTGACTAAGTGGGTTGAAGCTGAAGCATATCCTCAGGTGACCGACAAGGAAGTCCGTGGCTTTGTCTGGAAGAATATCATTTGCCGCCACAGCTTACCCTACGAAATAGTCACAGACAACGGGTCTCAGTTCATGTCCGGCAATTTCAAGGACTTCTGCGGTAAATGGAACATCCGACTGAGCCCCTCGACTCCTCGCTACCCGCTAGGAAACGGCCAAGCTGAGTTCTCAAACAAACTTATTATTGACGGTATCAAGAAGCGTCTGGACCTGAAGAAGTGACATTGGGCCGACGAGCTCGATGGTGTCCTATGGAGCCATCGAACGACACCGCGCGGTGCGACTAAATCGACACCTTTCTCCCTTGCGTACGGTGTCGAAGCCATGGCTCCGGCAGAAGTGAACGTCACAAGCCTCAGACGCTCCAAGATGCCTCAGAACATCGAGCTCAATGAAGATATGCTCCTCAACGCTCTCGATGAAGTCGAAGAACGACGGGACCAGGCCCTGCTCCGGTTCCAAAACTACCAGCATCAAATCGAAAATTACTACAACAAGAAGTTTCAAGCATGCCCACTCGAACTCGGCGATCTCGTCTTGCGTAAAGTGTTCGAAAACACCAAGGAGATCAACCCTGGGAAAATTGGCGCCAGATGGGAAGGACCATACAAAATAATCAAAGTCGTCAAACCCGGCGTCTACCGCCTTGAGACGTCCCGCTGGGAGGAAGTACCACGAGCATGGAATTCGATGCACTTGCGACGTTTTTACTCGTAAGACAGACAAGGCGACTACACGCCACCAAAAAAAAATGACCGAGTAGATGAACCTCTACGGTCACTTCTACTCGACCGAGTAAATGCGCCCCTTACGGCCAGTTTTACTCGGTCAAATCGAACTACTAATGGCTTGATCCTCCCCAGAGGTACGTAGGCAGCCTTAACCGGTCCAGCTATAACAAAAAAAAGTTAAAAATTTTTTACGTCGGTCTACCATGACCGTCGACGGTCGATGAAAAGATCCCATCGCGGAACTGTCGTGATCCGGGGTACTCACTGTCCCACCATTCGACTATGTCCTGATCAGACACTTAGTAGAGGGACCAAGTAGCCGTCTGTCACCTACGCGCTTGTCGCGTTGACCGCCCCAAAGAGAACAATCTCGAGCCTCTTTCTAACAGCGAGGAAGGGTTTGGCCGACTAAAACCTCGGCTGATTACTGAAAGACGGATCCGGAACCTTTTTCTCTGACACCCGATATCTAAGACAGCATTGCTACGATAATCCTAACAAAACACAAAAGCTATCAAAATGGATTACTTTGTAGCCGACTAAAACATTACACTACACAACTCTTGGAATTCTCGGCAGTTAATCAAAAACAATATGTGGATTCCTAATTCGAGATGGACCCGAAAAATGATTCATTGAAAAAAAGACGAGTGTCCAAGCCTTACAACCAAAGGGCCCGACGGGACCACGAAAACAAAAGATCCTGCTGAATCATTTAAGAGTCCAAAACAAAAAAAAGGGAATACATATATAGTCTACAACAACATCAAAAGAAAGATCAGTTCTCAGAGTCCCGAACCCTGTCTTCTTCGACAGGCCCGATCGGCTCTCTGTCGTCCTCAGCAACAGGAAGAGAAGAGTTCTCGGTGTTCCCAGCCAAAGGAGCAGGAGGATCCACAGTAGAGTTCAGCGAGCCGCCTTCGTCCGACGGAACGGCTGTTCTGCCCCCAACGGCGTTGACTGGTTCGTCCAGCTCTGCTAAAGGACGAGAGGGCGCTTTCTCGGTCTGACCTTCCTCCTCCAACTCTCAGAGGAAGTATCAGAAACTTCCACTGGGTCTTCGGGGCACGTACTGTTCGCTCCCTCCTCCCGGGTCGATCCCGCGTCCTCCTCGACAATCGACTTTTCCGTAGTATCCTTCTGTTCGACGGGGGTCAGCGCGTCATCAACAGTCGTTCTCTCAGGGCGGTCATCTGTACGATCTTCAAGGGGGAGGTTCGTAGGATCCGCCGGATTTGATTCATCGTGAAGTTTGGAGCCGTGAAACCGTTTCCGAGCCTATCAAGTCGTCAATCGACCCTTACGGGTCAAGCGTCGCCATAATTCTTTGTTTACAAACCTGGAAGGAAGGACAAGCGGAAAAGGAATGAGGTCGCTTTCAGGGAGCGGTCCTACGCCGAGTCTAGAAATTTCTGCCTTGTGTTGCTTTTCTTGAGCAACGAAAATATTGATCAGCTCTTGCGAGATATCTGTCCCGCTGTCCTTCACCATCTCAAGGCATTTTCTTCTCCCTGATGCCTGCCCGTATAAATTCTTCTCCTTCTGAGAGGCATCGCGACGAGAAAGATAATCACAAACGCGACTAAGGCAGCAGTTTGATATGTCGATCATGGCAGTCTGGACTCTAACCCGTTCACGGGTGACCTCTTGGCTCCGCGAGTCCCGTAAGCGCTTCCTCTCTCTAACCAACTTCTCCACGGCTGCGTCTCTTTCCTCCTGCAACTCGTCCCTCTCCCGAGAAAGAGCGGCACGGGCCTGCTCGAGCCTAGCCTTCTCGTGGACAAGCTCTTTCCTCGCAGCACGCTCGGAATTGAGCTTGTTCTCGAGTTCCTCAAACTTCACCCAAAGAATTTCCCTATCCTCGGCAGCCTTCTCCTCGGCCTTCTTTTGATCGGCCCTCATTCGTTCTATCGCACCTAGCCTGAGCCGGGCAAGTTTCTCGGATGCCCCCAGTTGGACCATCGTCTGATTCAGCGTCCTGTTGTACCTCTCGACAAGGTAGTTCATGCTCCCATCGCTCTGAAAATGACAAGAACACCGAAAAAGACAAGAGGAGGTTAGCCGAGTAAACTCTATCCAATTCTTCCCGACACTAAGTTAGGAAGGCAGTCTTACCCATCTCGCAGCAGAAGCAGCGTCGATATACTCGTCCTTGAAGAACAGGTCGTCAACCGGCGGGAGCTCCTTTGTTCCACCTCGGATTTGTCTCGTCAGTTCAGCGAAGGGACGAGGATTGGGAACCAGAGGGGTCTTCTCGTCGTAGGAGAAACTCACACGATCCGGGAACTCGACCCTCACCTTCTTTGTGAGAGAACCCTCAGACTGAGAGCCTTCTTTCGCGGACCTCTGTGCAGGATCAGATCTCTTCGGCGCCGTGGTCTCGTCCAGCGCCCCGGTCGCCCCCTTCTGCTGTTTCCTTACGAGAGGAGTAGCAGGCGAAGAGTCCTCCCACTCTACGACGTCCGTCTCAGCAGTCTTCTTCTTTGTTTTCTTCTTCGGTTGTCCCTCAGGAGCTGTCTCGGTGGGGAAGTCCTCCTCGGGATCCTCACCAACGTTCTCTCGATCCCGATCGCCAGCAGAATCCTTCTCCCGCGGCCTCTTCTTTCCCTTCTTCTTCTTTGTGATTTTGGGGGCCACGTCTGACGGAACACCTGTAACGACAGGAACATCCCCTTCAGAGGAGTTAGATCGCCGCTCCTCTGCGGCATGCTCTTCTGCAGCACGCTCCTTCACCTTCGTCTTCTTACCTCCTTTCTTCTTTGGTTTAGGCTTCGCACCAGTACCCTCATAAACCGCCCTAGGAGTACCGTCCTGATCAGTCCTGTCGCCCGCCGATCCAGTCGGACCGGGTTGGTCGCAAACAGCTGCGTTCTTTTTCGACAACAGTTGTAGCCGTCCCTTCAGCAAGGCGCTCAAATCTAGAAATCCGTCCATCTCTCTTGATTTGTTTAGGAGTTTCTGTTGTTTCTGAGTAAAAAGCGACATGCGTGATTTCTGGGGACCAAGAACACAAGGAAGTCTCGATTCCCAGTCGGCTGAGAAGGACGACGAAAATTCGAAGTCAGCTAGGACGAGTAAAAACGAAGAAGAAGGCGAGAACACGCGTCAACTCACCTCTCGCGATCCAAGCTTGCTGACGACGTATCCATTCCCGGCTAAGATCAGGCCAGCGAAGGTGGCTATGTGTAGCGATCGCCTGAGCAGTCTTGAAGAACTTCTCCGGGTACGCGATGGTGTTAGGGTGACGAACTGCAAAACCAAAAGAAAAAAGGATAAGAATACATGAACAAAGCTAGCTTCCTAGCAGTCATTCTCTACCAAGTTCTTTATTCCAAAAGACGCGGTATTCGTCCCCGGGTGGTTCTTCAAAGGCGTGCTCGTCGGCCTTGATGTAGAAGTATGCACGCTGCCAATGCTTCGTCTTGTTTGGAGACCGGTCAAGACGTTATAATTCGAGCGCATCTTCACCGAGAACAGCCCGCCCGACTCGGCCTTTGTGAAGGTCAGCTCTTCGAACACCCTTACGCTCATTGAGACGTCTATCTCTGCAGCCAGCACCATTAACATAATGGCTGTGCGTAGTGACCCGTTAAGCAATTGGCATATTGCGATGTTCCGACAAAACGCGTACGACGTAATTAACCGGGGGATGGGGAACCAGAGCTTCGTGTGATCCCGAAGTACAATTCATACACACATTGATAACCGATTGGAGGGGACCAAGGACGCTGTTCGGATGAATGCATGATGTATGTAACACCGGCGCCCCCGTATCGCCTTAGTAAATCCTTCACGCTCTTGTGGGAGGAACAAGTACTGAATACATTTTTCCAGTTCTGCCCTTCCGCCCGAGGATCCCGCAACTGTCCAGCAGGCAGCGGAGGCAGCTCCTCGAAAACCCCCCGGATGATAGCACGTCGGTCTACAGTCGATTGAGTCAAAACGAATCCTCCAGAACCTGCCCCTCGGGACCTGCGGACTCCGACCAGATGTCTCCGAATCTTCACTCTTCGAAGTCGAACCATCCGACTCATCACTATCATCATCTCTGTCTTCTCGGATTTGCCTGTGGGCGTCGGCGACTAAGAGACGTTGCGACAGATTCATATTCTCCGTATTCCGTATCGCCTCCCGACAAAAAACGGGCGAAGGAAGACTAAACGCGCCCCACACCACCGTGCCGACAAAGAACGGCTAAACGCGCTCCACACTGCTGCGTTCGTAAGGGATGACTAAACACGCACTCGAAGGATGTAACTCTCAAGCCATCTCTACTCGGCTATAGCAAAGCGAACCTCTCGTAACTTGGCCCTTAATATCCGATAAAGCCAGAACCACAAATTCACTGAGACCACTACGTCGCCCACAAGTGAACTTGGGGGGGGGGGGGGGGAGACTTATTGTAGGAGATGGGTTGCACCCCTCCACAAGGCCCATCAAATACTAAGGCCCAAGCCACCAAGAGGAAGGCGTCCTCGGCTAGGCAAGTACACCATTCGACTCAGCGAGTAGATCGCACGGCTCAAGATCAGGAGTGCATTTAGCCGTTGAACGAAGCAGAGTACAGACAGGCGGCTTAACAGGGAGGTTTAAGAACAAAACCTTTGGGTCGGATGGTGGAAAAGCCCAAGGAGACTCTTCAGATTAGAGCGAACTGCCAGGAGGGAGCCTATAAAGAGGAAGAGGACGACATCAGGAAGGGGATGGAGATCTGGACCTAACCACAAAGCGGCTAGATTTAGGGCATTGTAACCTCCTTATCAGATCCAATAAAACGTCTTTGTTCATCCCACTTCCGAGTTCACTTTAACCTAGTCGACCGAACTCTGTAAAAACAGTGCTCTCCTTTGACGTTGTTCTAGTCGGTCCAGACGAGTGTTGATCTGCTGACCAAGCTCTCCTACTACAGCCCTCATCTCTTCCCTCATGGCAGCCATGATCTGCTCCATAGTTGGAGGGTTAGTAGCTCCATCAGCTCCAATCTCCCCCATGATTTGGTTGGTGCGGCTAAAGAACTTAATCAAAAACAACAAAGAGGTCAAAGCACCAACGGTAATAAAATTCAAAAGGGTTTAAATTTTTTTAAAAAATCTTGAAAAATTGATTACTTAAAATAAAAGGAAAGTTTTTAAGGGGTTTTCGAAAATTCAAAACAAAAGAGTTGGCAGCAAGCAAAGGATAATCCACAAAAGGAAACTCGACCAAATCACAAGATGCGTGGACGAGGGAAAAGGAAACAACACAAATCTCTTGGGTTTTCAATTTTTTTTAAAGATCTAAACAACTTAGACAAAGCAAACACGATTTCTTTTGGGTTTTCAAGTTTTAAACTAAGAAACAAACGGAAGCAAGCAAGAAACAATCGACAATCTTTATGGCTTTTCTTTTTATGAATCAACAACTTAACAACTTAATAATGAACTAGATGCAACGAGATCAAATTTTTTTATGGTTTTTATGGATGAAGCTAATACGATCTAGATGCAGCAAACAGAAGCAAATATTTATGGGTTTTTGATTTTATAACAAAGCAATAAACGGATCTAAAGATAGAGGGTGAGAAAAACCAAAGGTTGGGACCTTTGTCTCTAATACCAAAATGATATAAGACTCGGATGGAGCCTTTGGAATGTGGTGGAGATGGATCCTCAAGATGGCTTTGACGCACTCTCTTGAGAACAATGGATGGTCGAAGGTAATGGCACTTAACCGGGTAGATCAAGTGTTATGGGATCTAACAAGCTGGCTATTACGCACTCTCAGTTAATGAGATTGATGATGGAACGAAGAACAACCACAAGGATGGTGAGATTTCCTTGATAAAGCTCGAACTCTTGCTGCTTGAATCACACAAGGAGGAAGAGAGAGATGGCGGCTTGCTTAGGGGGCAAACTGACTCATATATTGATCTAGGTAAAAAATTGTGTGTTACAAAGGCTGCATATGGAACTTTAATAATAGTTCTTCAGCCAGTGACCTAATGGTCGACTCAAAGCAAAAAAAAAAAAAAAAGACTCCAAAACGACAGGACTTAAGGTTTCAAAAGAAAAGAAAACGAGAAACAAACTAACAATGCCCCGGTTTAAGACCAAAAAATAAAGTTGTACAAATAAAAGAAAAATATCCTAGACTAGTATCTTGGCCTCGAACTCTGGTTGTCGTTGGATGGGCGAGCTCTAGGAACCACTAGGCTGACCCATCTTACTTGCACAGATTGTAAATAATGAAAACACTTCCCTTGGTTCATGGTTGGTCCTCTTTGGTATGAAGTTGATGTAGCTTGAACCGCCCTTGGGTGAAGTCTTGTCTTGGTCTTTCTCTTCAAGTTTTTCAGTACTTGAATCTTCAAAGTCTTCATCTTCACTTGGTAAGGTCTCTTCTTCAGCTTCAGGTCCTGCCAAGTAAACTCTTGGACAATCATCAGTTTCTGTGGAACAAGCTTGCTTACCTAGAGGGATATTGAGTTGCGCAAAGGCTTTGCTCAAGTCATCACTTGGTTTGTTGCTCTGCTCTTCTTTGGTCAGTTGAGCTATGGGCATGGTAGGTGGTTCGTCCATGTTGTCTAGGATTGCTTGAACCGCAAGTATGAACCCTTCTTTGAGCTTTCTCTCTTTGGAACGTGTCATTGGACCTTCTGTTACCTTAGGAATGGTTATGGGAGCTTGGTTCTGGTCGATGACCTCATCACCCCACAAGATCCAATGGCTCTTTTCCAGTAGCTAAGTAGTTAACCAAATCTGCATACCAAGGACCCTTCTCTTTAGTTGCCTTGACCTCTTCAATCTTCTTCCCAGTCTCAACAACTGCCACCACTACCTTGATAGCCATGATCTGCTCCTCAGAAGTCCTTCATCAATAGGAATGCCACACTCAATTCTCAATCTGGAGCGATGATCAAGTACACCATTCTAAACTCCTGGCTTGTCCCTGATCTCAAGATCAAACTCTTGGAGTAGCAGGATCAATCTCAAAAGTCTTGGTTTTGCATCCTTCTTTACTAAAAGATGCCTCAAAGCTGCATGGTCTGTGTATACAATGACCTTGGAGTCCACAAGGTAACTTCTGAACTTCTCAAAGGCAAAGACTATGGCCAACAACTCCTTCTTTGTTGTGGCATATCTCATCTGAGCATCATCCAAGGTTTGGCTCGCATAGTATATCACGTGGGTCTTCTTGTCCTTCTTTTGTCCCAAGACTGCTCCCACAGCATAATCGCTAACATCACACATAATTTCAAAAGGAAGATCCCATTCACGTGGCTGGAAAATAGGAGCAATAACAAGTTCACTCTTCAGCTTCTTGAAGGCTTCAAGACATTCTACATCAAAGCTTAAAGTGGCTTCCATGCAAAGCAGCCTGGTCAATGGTCTAGTGATCATAGAGAAGTCTTTGATGAACCTTCTGTAGAACCCAGCATGACCAAGAAAACTTATGATGTCCTTCACTGTCTTTGGTGGAGGCAAACTAACCATCACTTCAATCTTAGCCTTGTCCACCTCAATCCCCTTCTCTGAAATCTTGTGCCCAAGCACAATGCCTTCTTTGACCATGAAGTGACACTTCTCCCAATTCAGCACAAGGTTGGTGTCTTCACATCTCTGTAGGACCCTGCACAAGTTGGACAAACAAGCAGAAAACGAAGATCCGTAGACAGAGAAATCATCCATGAATACCTCCACTATATCCTCAATGAGATCCGAGAAGATAGACATCATGAACCTTTGAAAGGTTGCTGGAGCATTACATAACTCAAATGGCATCCTTCGATATTCAAAGATGCCATAAGGGCATGTGAATGTTGTCTTCTCTTGATCATTGGGATGTATGGGGATCTGGAAGAACTCTGAATACCATCAAGAAAGCAATAGAAAGGATGGTTTGCAAGTCTCTCAAGCATTTGATCAATAAATGGCAATGGAAAATGATCCTTTCTAGATGCAGAGTTGAGCTTTCTATAATCAATACACATCCTATGGCCAGTTATGGTTCTAGTTGGTATCAATTCATCTTTGTCATTTTTAACCAAAGTGATACCACCCTTCTTTGGGACAACATGCACAGGAGATACCCATTTAGAATCTGAAATAGGGTAAATAACACCAGCATCTAAGAGTTTATGAATCTCCTTCTTTACAACATCCTTCAGGTTAGGATTTAACCTTCTTTGATGTTCTATAGAAGTCATTGATCATCCTCAAGATGTATCCTATGCATGCACAAATAGGGTGATATCCCCTTAATATCATCAAGTGAGTAACCAATTGCCTTCCTAAACCTCCTAAGTTCATTCAAAAGTTTAGAGAGCTCAAGTTCACTAAGCTCGCTACTCACTATGACAGGGAAAGTCTCATTAGGGCCAAGAAAAGCATACCTTACACCATGGGGAAGGGGATTAAGCTCCACTTTAGGCGCCTTTAGCTCACTCCAGTCCTCTTGATGACTGTCCTCTTGTTGAGTGGCTGAGGCAGCATGGTGAATCTCATGTGTAAGCTCCTCATACTGATCTTCACCACCAATTTCCTTGTGAGAATCCAGCATCTTCACATAGGCATCACTTTCCTTGTTTTCAACCACTTGGACCTCTCTATCAATTGTCAAAGCATGCTGTAGAAGGTCCTCAAGTGCCAACTCTTCAAGAAGCTCATCAGCAAGAGCTTCCATCTCTTCAATGTAGAACACTTGGCCTTGCACAGTTGAGGTCTTTATCATATCCTTGATGTCAAAGTGGAGACTGTGCTCCTTCCCCAAATGAAGATCAATCTTGCCTTCTTCAACATTAATGATGGCTCCAGCTGTGGCTAAGAATGGTCTTCTAAGTATCAAGGGATCTTTAGCTTCCTCATCCATCTCAAGCACCACAAAGTCTGTTGGAATCTCACAATTTCCAATCATCACAGGGAGGTCTTCCAAAATTCCAACAGGAAGCTTCACAGATCGATCAGCTAACACCAAGAAGAGCCTACACTTCTTGTATTGGGTGAACCCAAGCTTCCTGGCAACAGATAAAGGCATGAGGCTGACACTAGCTCCCAAGTCGCATAAGCATCTCTCAAACATAAAGGGACCAATGGCACAAGGCAGAGTTAAGCATCCAGGATCCTCTAGCTTCTTCGGGATTGTCAATCTCTGGATAATGGCACTGCACTCATGAGAAAGGACCATCATACCCTCCATCTCTTTCTTCTTTGCAGCCACAACATCCTTCAAGAACTTGCAATATTGAGGGACTAGCATGAAAGCATCAATGATGGGCATTATGACCTGAACTTCACTCATTTGCTTCTCAAAAAGTGTACTTCTCCAATAGCTGCCTCTTGAACCTTCCAGGAAATGGTAATTTTGGCTCACAAGGAGGAGGAACAAAAGAAGATCCTCTTGTTGGAGTAGCAACTTCACCCTCTTTCACTGTCGTCTTCTCTTCTCCTACTTTCCCTTTACCTTTGGCTTCAACAATCTTTTCCAGAATTTCCTCATCAATTTTCTCATTCACAATCACCACATCATCATCAAGGTTGATGGCCACCTCCCCACCTTGTTTCTCATCATCCTTGATGAGGATTCTAGGAGGCAGCTCTCTACCACTTCTTAAGCTGATTGCTTTCATTGGCTCTTTGGGGTTTTGCTCTGGCTTTCCAGGTTATGACCCTTGTTAGCGACTTGTCTGAGAGTTCATTGAAGGAAACTGGTTCTCCAAAGCTCTGATTTTATTGTTGAGCTCATTGTATCTACCATCAATCTTAGTGTGAACGTTCTTGAACTCATAGCCGATGTCCTTTGCTGTTCTTGACTGAGCTTCTAATGTTTGCTTGAACATCGACTCCATACTCGAATCCGGAGCTTTAGCTTGAGAAGAGCTTCCTTGAGCTTGAGTAGACTGATTGCCTTGATTGCTGAAACCAGGAGGGATGTTTTGCCTAGGCTGATAGTTCCCTTGCTGAGTGTTTTTCTTGGGCTGATATCCTCCTTGCTGGTTGTTAGAATAAGACCTTTGCTGGTAGCTGTTGTACTGAAAGTTAGGTTCCTTCCTATACCAAGGACCATTGTTGTTGATGAAGCATAGCTCTTCTTGGCCTTCCAAACCATCAAGCTTATTGATCTTAGGAGGAACCTCTTGACTAGGACCACCCACAAAGTTTATCTGCTCCTGTTTAGCTTGGTTAGCAAGAAGCAAACTCATCTTCTCTTGCAAGGGCTTGATCTCTTTCTTTGTCTGCTGATCATCACCTCTGTTGACCCTATCATGCTCCTCACTGTAGACTGAGTCACTCTTGGCCATGTTCTCCACCAGTTCCTCTTCCTCTTCCTCAGTTCTTCCCAAGAAGAAACCATTGCTGGCAGTATCAAGCCTGTTTCTGCAATGTGGTAGAGCTCCTGTATAGAAGGTGCCAAGCAAACTCTCCTTGCTGAAACCATGATGAAGGAATTGAGACCAGTAGCTCTTAAACCTCTCCCATGCTTCACTGAAGCTCTCAAGATTCTTCTGTTGAAACCCAGATATTTCATTCTTGATCTTAGCTGTCCTTGAAGTAGAGAAGAACTTGTCTAGGAAAGCTCTCTTACACTCATCCCAAGTAGTGACATTTTCACTTGGGAGAGCCTTCTCCCACTGGGGTGCTTTGTCTTCCAAAGAGAAAGGGAATAGCTTCAACTTGAAAGCATCTTCAGAAACACCATTGGTCTTGGACAAGCCACAATATTTATCAAATTTGTTCAAGTGATCAAAAGGGTCTTCAGCAGCAAGGCCATGATACTTGTTGTTCTCTATTGTGTTGAGCAGCCCTGACTTGATCTCAAAGTTGTTGTTCTCTACAGCTGGTTCTCTGATTTCCTACCTATGACCATGAATGTGAGGTTGATCATAGGCTCCAATGGCTCTAGCTTGGCGTTGTGGATGTTGTGGCTGGCGCTGTGGTCTAAGATTCTCAGCTCTTGGACCATTGCCCCTAGGGCATCACCATCTTGAGGCAGATGCTCCATATCAAAATCCAACCTTTGCAAGTGATCCTGGTGCTCTACTTCTCTTTCTCTGCCTTGCTATCTCCCTCTCAAGTGTAGCAATCTCTTCAACAGGGGGAACCAAGTTGGATGCACCTCTGCTTCTTGTGATCATACACCTGAAATGAAAAGGGAGAATAATAAGGAGAATCAAAAACACAATAAAAGAAAAATGACTTAGTCTCAAGCAAATGACTAAATCCCAATGTCACAATCAACTTAGAATTTGGCAACGGCGCCAATTTGATGTTAGGACTTTCAAGGGTCCCTAACCAAATGTTATAATATAAAGGATGTTAAACCAGTTCTAAGTGATTTCAAAGCAAAGGGAATGCAATACCATGCTTAATCTAAGTACTATCAATATGGGAGATGATTTTAAACTAGAATACTACTAAAATGCAATAAAGAACAAAGCTTTCTTTCTTAATGAGATGGGAGAACTCATGGGCTAAGGGAATTGACCTTGGATGATCAAGTTTCAATCTAAAGGTGGCAGCTTTCAATCAATCTATCAACCTTAGGCCTAGACATAATCCTTAACAAACTCTATCTCTAGATGAATGCTCATTCACAAAGATAACTCAAGCATCAAATCTCTTTGGATGAATATTATCTAGGAAATCATTAATATCAAGTCTAATAGCCATCTTAACACCTTTAACAACAAATCTCTTTGGTAAAAATTTTAAAAGCTTAGGAGAGTTGGTTCATGCATTTCATCAAACACCTTTTGGGCATGAAATGCCTAAAGCTCAACTTTAGAGAGGCCAACTCTAAAATAGCACTAAAAACACTCAACTAGCAAGGAACAAGATAGATCTATACTAAAACACCTTAGATCTAGCCTAATCACCCTTAGTCTCCCTAACCCATGAATCCAAAAGTGGATTACTCACTAATCACCATGATTACTCTCAAATCCATGAAGGATTTTAGCTTAATCATGTGAAGAAAGCAAAATAAGAACTTAAGATCAGATAAGAACACAAGAACAAGATGATGATTTGATTCAAGATTAGAACTTTCACCAAAAAGGTTTGTGTTTCTTAAGAGATAAAAAGATAATCTCAACTTTGGGTTACAAAAAGTATTTATGCTTAGGCTTAGAAAGCCCTAAAACATCATTAAATATACTAAAAGGTCCCTGGAATCACATAAGCCACGACCAATCAGAAAGGAGGGTGAAAAATACTCAGGAGAGATCGGCCACGTCCAACCCCCGTACGGCTGACCTGTGCATCCTACCTTGCTCCGTGTCCCGCCCCGAGCGGGTAAGGTGACCCGCGTGTCGCGTCACGTGCGTTGGCTGTCCTCGTACTGGCCTCATCCCGAGCGGGTAAGGCTTCCCGCACATGTCCAGCCGCGCATCGGCCATCTCTACTTCTCACCAAGGACTGTCCGGCTTATACAATTCAAGGCCGACTCTGCCCAAACTCGGCCAAGCTCCTTCTTCATCTCATTTTTGCATCAAAATGACTCTCAACACCTTCTTTTACTCCATGGAACACTTCAACACCTGATAAGGATTTATGGATGCAAAATGGATCCTAAAGATGTCTAAATCTTAATCTAAAAGATAAAGAATTCTTAATAAAGATGGCTAAAACAATGAAAATATGCAATATCAATCATTCTAAGCAAGTGTGGTCATAGTTGACAGGTGATCCACTTTGGTATCTCTGGTAGACTAGTACACTCCGCAGTCAGTAAGAATGGTGCTAGAGAGTGGTTAGATACCAAGTAAAAATTGAAAAAGTTCATCTTCCCCTTCTTGACTCAATAAAAACTTTAATAAATTTTTTTTCTTAAAACTCAAAATAAAACAAGATGTTAGTAACCACCTCCCCTAGACTTAAACAACACTGTCCCCAATGTTATTTGGTCTAAGATTGGTTAAGGGAAATAAATCATAAATATTAAAATAAATGCTAGATAATGAGAGAAATTTTCATACCTTTCTGTCTCGACCGTCAATCACCACTGCTGCCTTTGTGTCGATCGATGACAAAGAGACAGAAAATTTCTGCATCTACAGTAACATGTCATCATGGCCTAACTCATCCAATATGAGTCATCAGTCATCTAGGTTAGCTCTGTTAGATAATCCAAACACGCGTCAAGATCAGAAAATAGATAGTCTCAAGTCATAGCATAAGAAAATAAGTGCAACATAAATCCTAAAAGTCTGAAAAATCAAAATAAAACTATAAGTAGCTAAAGAGATAGAAATATGAGGACTAGTTCTCATCAGTGGTGTCATTGGTGCTGTCTCCTGGCTGGCGTGACGGTCCTGCAGCTGATGGTGATCGCGCTCTCACACTCCCTCTGCTTGTTGATATCACTCAAATTACCCTAAGATGTGACTTTTACTCTCCCTCAAATAAGAGGTTCAATTGTAGTACTTAGGGATCGAATCCACAGAGACTCTAGGATTACGCAATAGATTTTTAGTCTTCGAAATAAAACTAGATAAGTAGGTTTAATACATTAAATAAATTGGTGAACAATGTAGTTGTTCAGTTGGCTTGATTTGAGGTTGTTAACAGTAAGGAAAATAGCTAGATTCAGGTATAATCTCAGGTATGACAAGTATGCAATAATTCTGATTTATTAGAGGTTTATGAATATCGGATAGATTGTATACAACTAGATCTCGGATCTTAACTTTCGCTAAGCAATCGCGAGAAAGTGTCGATCGATTATTCTATATGAATATCGATCGATACACCTTTCACAATATCGATTGATTCAACAATCGTCGTGTCGATCGATATCGCTTCCAGCGAGCTTTAAGATCAGGGTTTGAAGGGTTCTCTAACCTTACTAGAACCTCTTTCGTGTGTATATAGTTTTGTTAGATCATACTAGTTAGGGTTTCAGGCATTTGGTTAAGTTATCATTTAACCTAATTAATCCTAAGATCTAAGTTAAGGGTGATCAATCCTAAACATTGGCATTAAGAATAACTAGATAAAGAACTATATTTTAAACACCCTAATAGCAATTCATATTAACAATACATAGTCAACCTTATGAGAAACCTAAATCTAACAGTAAAATTACTCAGACATATTCATAAAAAACATAGTTATGATGGTCTGAATAATACTTAAATAAATGTATATTAAGAGAAACAATAAATAGAGTAATGAAAGCAAGGGAGTTCAAGATCTTCTCTATTATGAAATTCAGGCTCTCTCTCCAATCCTAAGCTCTCTCTCTCCAAGGTAGCAAAATTACTTCTCTCCAAAAAAACTAGGTCTAAAAGGTCTCTAGGCAAGTCTTGCCTCTAAATTAGTACAAAACCCTAATAATATAGCCTAAGAGGCGGCCAGGGACTTAGGCTAATTTGTCATTAACTCTCGGATGGCTTCGATATCGATCGATGGCAAGGAATGCACATCGATCGATTTTTATTGATGACCGTCGGTCAATATGACTCTTCAAGCATCGACCGCTTCCCTGTTTTAGCAAGGCTCTCACATTAGCTCCAAAATGCTCCAAAACGGTCATTCTACTTCCAGGAGTACCTGAACCTGTAAAAGCTCAAAAACTACTCCAAATGGATATAAATGATTCCAAAAGCATATGTAAATCATGGTCAAAAGTGGGTAAAATCCATGACCTATCAACTCCCCTAGACTTACCCTTGCTTGTCCTCAAGCAAAACATACAGGCAGTCTCTCTGAAGGAGGTTTTAAAACAGCAGGGACTCACACAAATTTAAAACTTAGGATCATCACCTCTACAATGTTACAAACCACTTCAAATATTTCCTAACTTCAGAAGTACTTTATATACCATATCCTAACTTAGCACTCAAATTCATCTAGCCAAGAACTTACTAGAACCTCTTTCGTGTGTATATAGTTTTGTTAGATCATACTAGTTAGGGTTTCAGGTATTTGGTTAAGTTATCACTTAACCTAATTAATCCTAAGATCTAAGTTAAGGGTGATCAATCCTAAACATTAGCATTAAGAATAACTAGATAAAGAACTATATTTTAAACACCCTAATAGCAATTCATATTAACAATACATAGTCAACCTTATGAGAAACCTAAATCTAACATTAAAATTACTCAGATATATTCATAAGAAACATAGTTATGATGGTCTGAATAATACTTAAATAAATGTATATTAAGAGAAACAATAAATAGATAATGAAAGCAAGGGAGTTCAAGATCTTCTCTATTATGAAATTCAGGCTCTCTCTCTCCAATCCTAAGCTCTCTCTCTCCAAGGTAGCAAAATTACATCTCTCCAAAAAAACTAGGTCTAAAAGGTCTCTAGGCAAGTCTTTCCTCTAAAGTAGTACAAAACACTAATAATATAGCCTAAGAGGCGGCCAGGGACTTAGGCTAATTTGTCATTAACTCTCGGATGGCTTCGCTGTCGATCGATGGCAAGGAATGCACATCGATCGATTTTATTGATGACCGTTGGTCAATATGACTCTTCAAGCATCGACCGCTTCCCTGTTTTAGCAAGGTTCTCACATTAGCTCCAAAATGCTCCAAAACGGTCATTCTACTTCCATGAGTACCTGAACCTGTAAAAGCTCAAAAACTACTCCAAATGGATATAAATGATTCCAAAAGCATATGTAAATCATGGTCAAAAGTGGGTAAAATCCATGACCTATCAACTCCCCTAGACTTACCCTTGCTTGTCCTCAAGCAAAACATACAGGCAGTCTCTCTGAAGGAGGTTTTAAAACAGCAGGGACTCACACAAATTTAAAACTTAGGATCATCACCTCTACAATGTTACAAACCACTTCAAATATTTCCTAACTTCAGAAGTACTTTATATACCATATCCTAGCTTAGCACTCAAATTCATCTAGCCAAGAACTTAGCAAATCCTGTATGACTAACCCCTCTACTAACCTCATTTCTTGCGTAAAATAAATGTGTAGGCTTTACCTTGGGAGTATCGATCAAGGGACACATGGGTTCTTACTCAAACAAGTTTCCGAACCAACAGGTAGTCTTCTTCGATCCCTTTCTCATCTCTTTTTTTCCTCTTCTCTGAATCCTTATAGGTTCAAACCCAATGAACGTTGATGCCGATCAGGCAATCTTCGCTCATCTTGTTGACATTTAAAGTACATAACTTCCCAATTTAAACAAAGTGTAGGCGAATAATGGGGTCATCGGTAATGTACCTATCCCTCGCTTTCCAACAGTGTGTGATCATTCTCTTCCAAATTAGAATAATGGGTCACAGGAGACACTCCCACCCCTCTGCATCTTCCAGGAAATCATCTCACTTGGTAACTCTATGGATGCCGAAGAGAGAGAGAAAAGGAAACCAGAAACACACAGACTTTTTACCTTCCAGACTTGCAAGAGGAACGACTTGCAAGAGGAACCCGATCCAATGTATACCAAGCCCCAAGACAAGCATATAA
Source organism: Brassica juncea (assembly GCA_018703725.1). Taxonomy (NCBI): domain Eukaryota; kingdom Viridiplantae; phylum Streptophyta; class Magnoliopsida; order Brassicales; family Brassicaceae; genus Brassica; species Brassica juncea. The sequence goes on from CM031936.1 coordinate 29,330,483, forward strand.
AGTCAAATTAGGTTGGAGGTCAGCCTTGGTTCCTTCAAGCATTCTCAGCAAGTATGGTCATAGTTGACGGGTGATCCACTTTAGTATCTCTAGTACATTCTGCAGTCAACAAATCTAAGAATGGTAGAGAGTGGTTAGATAGCGAGTAGAAATTTGAAAAAATTTATCATCCCCTTTTGAAAATAAATAATTTTATTTAAAGCCAAAAATTTAATTTATTTATTTTTATTTTTTTATGAATAGTAATTAGAGGTCATTAAAACACAACGTTAGTAACTACCTCTCCCAGACTTAAATTACATTTTCCAAGTGTAATCAGTCTAAGATTGGTTAGAAAAATGTAACAGTTAGATATTGAGATGTTAAGTGAGAGTTATCATACCTTTCTGTCTCGTGCGTTGATCGATACCGTCACCTTGGTATCGATCGATGACGTGGAGACAGGAAACTTTGCATCGTATGGGAATGGTCTAACTCATCTGCTCTATCAGTATTGTTAGCTCTGTTAGACAATCCAAACACAAGTCAAATAAGCAAGGAGTCTCAAATCATATAACACATAAAAGAAAATATTCTAAAACATAAATCAATAAATCCAAAAAACATACAAAGAAAAATAGTGCATGAAGGTAAGGGATAGAAATGTGAGGACTAATCAGTGTCCTCGCCGGTCTCGTCGACGTCCTCTGACGAGTCATCCCGGCGCTGGAGAGACGGTCCTACTGCTGATGGCGACCTGGCCCTGACGCTCCTACTGCTCGAGCAACGACACCTCGACACTCTAGCCCAGATGGCCTGAAGAGCGTCCACGACTACCCTCTGAAAGTCTCCTTGATCATGCATCGGGATATCCGGTATGATCGGGAAGCCGGGAAGTGGTGCCTCTGGCGGGCTCTGAGTGGCAGGTGCTCTGTGGACTCCTGGAGGTCTGCGTGGCACGTCCGAGAGGTTGCGGAGAAGGCGGTGGTCTGGCTGAAACCTGTGGCTATCAATCTGCCCGGCAAAGTCTGTGGTGTGCCTATGTTGCAGCAGCAGCAGACGTATCTGGTCCTCCCTTCTGAAACTCAAGAGAAGGGTATCCTTAAGCCATCTTGAGCTCATCAAGTGCGCCTCGTCTAGGAAGAGTCGAGAGCGGTTGACGGTGCCCTTGTCCAGACGGATGCCAAGATGGATGAAGATCGGTGCAAGCAGGCTCCCTATCGTCTCCTTCTTCTGGCCTGTTACCTTGAAGGGCTTCATCTTCAGCCCCATCAGATCCTCAGCAAAGATGGCTCCGAGGTTAGGCTGCCCTACCTCGCCCTGCTCCTCAAGCGCACTCAAGTAAACCAAGCCGTTCACTGCACAGTAAAGCAGTGTGAGCTCTTTGATATCACTTAAATTACCCTAATGAGTGACTTTACTCTCTCAAATAAGAGGTTCAGCTGTAGTACTTAGGGATCAAATCCACAAGGAGCTAGGGAACCAATTAGATCTAATAGTTATATGATTAAGCTAGGCTAATAGATTATAAGACAGTAAATAAATAAATAAAGCAGTAAATAAAGCAGTAAACAAGGTGAACAAGACAATTGTTCAGCTTGGCAAAGAGTTGTTTGATGGAAGGATGGTTTGCTAGATCTAGGGTATCTATTCAGGAAGTCATGATTATAATAGTATGAATGCTTATGTCAGATGATTGCATGATATTATATAACCCAACTATAGCAATAACTTTAACTGTCGTCCTACGTTATCTATTACTAGAACTGATGAAACTCCCATTGGCGAAACATAGGAAGGCGTCGATCGACCTGCTGTCGCACGTATCGATCGACATTGCCTCGCGTCAGTCGATCGATGACTCTATATGAGTATCGATCGATGCGCCTCTAGTAAGCTTTAAGTGCGAGGTTGTTAACAGTGCGCTTAAGGAGTTTGCCAAATCAGCTGTCGCTTGTTTACAGAAAATTCCTAAGCTCAAAGAAGATAAATCCAATGATAATATCCATTGTTGTCATGTATAGGTTAGCTACTCCTATACAAGCATTAAGAACAATCTTCTAAGATGAATATCACATGATCAAGTATTCATATTTGGGGCTAATCCCACATAACCTATTAACCCTAAACCTAACAGGTGGATCTATTCAGACATTAAGTTTGTCACAGAAATCATAGATGAATAGATATGAAATAACAATAGATATTAAAAAAAAAAACAATGGAGTTCCAGCAGGACTCTGAAGGAGTTCCTCCCTTCTCTCCTAACTTAGAACAATGGAATAGAAAAGAAAGCATAAAGAACGTAGCCGTCAACTATGGCTTAGAAATAACATAAATAGGGTTTTAAGTCTTCCAAGGGCATTCTGGTAATTTGTGATAACTTCTGGGCTTCAGTCGGTCATAAATTAGGCTCGGCTCGCATTCTGGAATCCATGTTGATCGATATTCAGTGTGCTGCATCGATCGACACCCATTGCTCTTCTCGATAGCTTCCTCTCGCGAGGCAGACTGACCACTCTTCAGTAAATCGGGCATAACTTTTGCTACATGATGCTGATTGACCCCAAACCGGTTGCATCAGGAAGCTAACTCAAAGCTATATCTTGTAACAAAGATGGGCTCAATCTAACGGTGGGAAGGTCTCCATCCATAGCTAAACATCTGACGCGTCTGTGCAGTCCTGCACTAAAAAGGCTCCAAAAGACACCAAAATCACCACTTTCCTCTAAAACGTACCTGAACCTGTAAATACTCTAAATAGACTCCAAAACATAATAAATATATCTTAAAATACTCATATAACATGGGTAAAATTGGGTCAAATTCATGGTATATCAACTCCCCCACACTTACCCTTTTGCTTGTCCTCAAGCAAAACAGACAGGCAGTCTCTCTGAAAGAGGTTTGAAAACAGCAGGGACTCACAAAATCTTTGAACTTAGAATCATCACCTCTATAATGTTGCAAGCCACATCAAATATCTCCTAACTTTAGAAGCACTTTATATACCATATCCTAGCTTACCAACCAAATTCATCTAGCCAGCAACTTAGCAAATTCTGTATGACTAACCCCTCTACTAACCTCATTTCTTTGCATATATAAAAGTGTAGGCTTTACCTTGGGAGTATCGATCAAAGGACACATTGGTTCTTACTCAAGCAAGTTTCTGAACACATAGGTAGTCTTCTCTGATCCCTTTCTTCCCTCTTTCTCTCTTCTCTGGATCTTTTAAATTTTTTTAAATTTTTTTTTCTTTTAACATCAATGCCAATGAACAGTTTTGTTCATTTTATTGATTCTTTCTTTTGACAAAGTGTAGGTGAATAATGGGGTCACAGGAGACACTCTTACCCCTCGTTTCCACAGTGTGTAATTATTCCCTTCTGAATTAGAATACTGGGGTGATAGGAGATACTCCTACCCCTCTGCATCTTCCAGGAATTCATCTCAATCTTTTACTTCTAAAGATGCTTGAAGAGAGATAGAGAAGGGAACCAGAAACACACAGAGTTTTACCTTCCACACTTGCAGGAGGAACCCGATCCAATGTATACCAAGCCCCAAGACAAGCAGTAAAGTCAAATTAGGTTGGGGGTCAGCTTTGGTTCCTTCAAACATTCTTAGCAAGTGTGGTCTTAGTTGACAGGTGATCCACTTTGGTATCTCTAGTACATTCTGCAGTCAACAAATCTAAGAATGGTGCTAGAGAGTGGTTAGATACCAAGTAAAGATTGAAAAAGTTCATTGTCCCCTTATTGACTCAATAAAAAACTTTTGAAAAACATTTGATAAGACTCACAAAGTAAACTGATATCAGTAAACATCCCCCCAGACTTAAATTATATAATGTCCTCACTGTAAATCCAGTCGGAGTTTAAGGGAATAACATAAATCATAAGTACTCAATGTAACAAGTAAAAACGATATACCTGACCGGATTGAATATCGATCGATGTGCCGATGGAGGTATCGATCGTCGCAGGTGATGTAATGTCGATCGATATCGACATGTCCTCGTCGGCCGATCTGATGAGCAATCGTCTATTTGGATACTTTTTTTTCACTAACTAAAACACAATATCAAGAGAACCTCCTCCAGACTTAAATAACACAGTCACCAGTGTTATATATTCAAAGATTGGTGGGAAAATAGATCATATGGGCGATATTTAACAAGGAAAACGATATACCTGCTTTTGATATGAGTGGAAATCAACACAATTAAGTGGCGATTGATACTCCTAATGCTCTGTCGATCGATGCTAGCTAGCCATCGTCGATTCGTGTGCAAACTGCCTTCCATGAATCTTCTTCCTTTTTCCTAACATAAATAAAACACTAAGAATAAGTAATATATAAAACTAGATTTTTTCCCGATGAACAGTGATTATACTATAGTAACGCTGCTACAGTAACACAGCGACAGTAATTTTGCTACAGTGTCGGTCAATGGTGTTGCTTCAGTGTCGCTCGATTTTCCTGCTACAGTGTCGCTCGATTTTCTTGCTACAGTGTCGCTGCTACAGTACCTTCAGGTACTGGTCATTTTTTTGACCTGCAATAACTAAATGCAAGAATCAGTAATAAATGAAATTAAAACCAAATTTAAAACAAACCTAACAGTGGGTTGCCTCTCACTCAGCGCTTATTTTCAGTCATTAGCTTGACTTCTGGAGATCTGATTCAGTCCGGATGAGAATGAGAACTTGCTCCAAACCAAGTTTCAATGTCTACTCTCCGAATCTTTATCATTCTTGTGTGAAAGCCTCCTCGAAGACTCTTCTCCTTTGTCTATCATCTCAGCAATAAGGAGTGCTCTAAGCTTTGCAAATGGCTGTAAGAAGCATCTGCTGCGCACTCTGGATTTTCTGACACCATCTGAGAAGTGAGGAATCAATGATAACTGAGGATCTCCATTGATCCTTTTTCTCTTCTTCCAATTCTTCTTCCTCTTTTCCTCAGACTTGTCTGATCGCGTGTTGGTTTCTTCATCAAAAAGATTTACACACACTTCATACTCATCTTGCTCTAATACGCGTCCAGCGTCGATCGATGGTGTCTCACCGGTGTCGATCGACGGTATCTGGTCTGTGTTGATCAATGGTATCTGGTCTGTGTCGATCGATGCAGCCGCTGTTGACCCTTTGTCGACGTTACCTCTACATCTCAATCCTTTCTGCTCTGATTCGCGATGGGTGTTGATCGATGGTGAAGTGGTTGTATCGATCGATGATAGTTTGTCGATGTCGTTCGATACTTCTTCTGTTGGACCTTTATCAACTTCATCTCCAAATCTCAATCCTCTCTGAAAAGCTTCTACGTGCTGATGATCATCCACTACTTCACTGTAAGAACTCAGATGCGCACCTTTCTCTGGTGGTATAAGAGATTCAGCTTCAAATACAGCGCATGGAACCACAATCTTCACAGGATCATGTATCCTCTTCACTCTTTTGTGAAACCCAACAGCTTCTTCTGTCCATATAGGTGGTCTCTGATGTTTAGGGACAGCAAGGTGTGAGGCCTCAGACTTGTGCATTCTCTTGATAACTGGTTCCATCTCGACTGTGTAGCCGCGCAGCTCGTCTAACCATGGGTATCGATTGATGCAATCGGGTGGGTGTAGATTGACGAAGGAGGGTTGATATCGATCGATCTCATCAAGTTGATGTCGATCTATGCTTTCCAGTGAGTGGTGATTGACAATATATGGTGGGTGCAGCTCGATTCCATCAGCTGGTTGTCGATCGATATCAGGTGAGTGGTGTTGGTCGATACTCTCAGGTGGATATCGATCGATCTCATTAGGTTCATGTCAATCGATGTCATCCTTTGGCAAAGTTTCCAGACCTTTTCTCGAAGTGTGTTGATCGTCATCAACCTTTTCCTTCGAGTTCTGATCCATATCTTCAAGCCATTCCTCGAGCTCCAAGAAGTCTTCCATAGTTACTTCTTTACTTGAATCCAAATCCCCAAGTTGTTGTCCATCCTCTAGCTCCAAGAATTCTTCTAGCTCCAAGAAATCTTCCATGGTGATCTCGTTTTCTACATCTGGGTCATGAGAACAACTTGATACATCAGTGCTCTTCTGTGTCGAGTCTGCAATATCCCGAGGACAACTCGAACTTTCAGGGATTTCAAGTGGTATCGATCGATGAAAAAAGTATGTATCGATCGATTCTGAGGTGCTGGTGTCGATCGACGGTGAGGTGGTGGTGTCTATTGATACTGAGCTTGTGTCACTAATCTCGGCTCCTTCTACTCTGCTCAGCTTTGGATCACATAGCACTCTAACCTTGGCAAAAGGTTTTGGACCTCCTCTGCAGTGCACTCTATACTTAAGACTTTCCTGTTGACATTGTGAAGGGACTAGTGATAGGACATATGCATCTGCATTCCTTTTCTTCTTCTTCTTCCTATTCATCGTCCTTCTCCCAGGCTTAGACTTTCCAGTCTCATTTGTTCTGATATTTGGAGGGTGTCGACCAATGTTGCGAGCTTCGTGTCGATCGATTCGTGAGGCTGATTGTCGACCGATGTTGAAAGTTGAAAGTCGATCGATGTGGAGGTCATGGGGTCGATAGATGCTGAGCTTGTGTCACTAATATCGGCTTCTTCTACTCTGCTCAGCTCTCTAGATCTATGTTGTTCATCACCCTCTGCCATAATGTAGGAGATCAGCTGTCTTGGAATCATATCTTCCCTCTTTATCTGCCAACTTTAAATGAGCATATCCCACTTATCATTCTTCTCCTTTTATCGAGTTGCTTCAGTATCATCAAGGAATTTGTAAAGGAATGCTCTCTCAATGTCTTCCCAGCTGGTTAGAGATCCTGGCTGAAGTTGACTGAACCAGCTAAATGCATCTCCAGAAATAGAATATGGGAAGATCTTACATAGCATATGGTATTCAGACACTTCATTATGAAACAGAAGAATTTTTTTTTTGAGTTTTTAGAACAATGATAAAACCTAGACTAAATATAACTAAACAAGATCTAATGGCGATCAAAGCTCCCCGGCAACGGCGCAAAATTTGATATCACTCAAATTATCCTAAGGAGTGACTTTACTCTCTCAAATAAGAGGTTCAGCTGTAGTACTTAGGGATCGAATCCACAAGGAGCTAGGGAACCAACTAGACCTAATAGTTATATGATTAAGTTAGGCTAATAGATAATAAGACAGTAAATAAATAAATAAATAAATAAAGCAGTAAATAAAGCAGTAAACAAGGTGAACAAGACAATTGTTCAGCTTGGCAAAGAGTTGTTTGATGGAAGGATGGTTTGCTAGAACTAAAGTCATGATTATAATAGTATGAATACTTATGTGAGATGCTTGCATGATATTATAGAACCCAACTATAGCAATAACTTTAAATGTCGTCCTAGGTTATCTATTACTAGAACCGATGAAACTCCCATTGGCGAAACATAGGAAGGCGTCGATCGACCTGCTGTCGCACGTATCGATCGACATTCCCTCGCGTCAATCGATCGATGACTCTATAGGAGTAACGATCGATGCGCATCTAGTAAGCTTTAAGTGCGAGGTTGATAACAGTTCGCTTAAGGAGTTTACCAAATCAGCTGTCGTTTGTTTCCAGCAAATTCCTAAGCTCAAAGAAGATAAATCCAAGGATAATATCTACTGTTATCATGTATAGGTTAGCTACTCCTCTACAAGCATTAAGAACAATCTTCTAAGATGAATATCACATGCTCAAGTATTCATATTTGGGGTTAATCCCACATAACCTATCTGATCCCTAAACCTAACAGGTGGATCTATTCAGACATGATGTTTGTCACAGAAATCATAGATGAATAGATATGAAATTGAAATAGATATTAAAAAAAACCAATGGAGTTCCAGGAGGAATCTGAAGGAGTTCCTCCCTTCTCTCCTAACTTAGAACAATGGAATAGAAAATAAAGCGTAAAGAACGTAGCCGTCAACAATGGCTTAGAAATAACATAAATAGGATTTTAGGTCGTCCAAGGGTATTCTGGTAATTTGTGGTAACTTCTGGGCTTCAGTCTGTCATAAATTAGGCTCGGCCCGCATTCTGGAATCCATGTCGATCGATATGCAGTGAGCTGCATCGATCGACACACATTGCTCTTCTCGACAGCTTCCTCTCGCGAGGCAGACTGACCACTCTTCAGTAAATCGAGCATAAACTTTGCTACAGGATGCTGATTGACCCCAAACCGGTGGCATTGGGAATCTAACTCAAAGCTTTATCTCGTGTCAGAAGATGGGCTCAATCTAACGGTGTAAAGGTCTCCATCAATAGCTAAACATCTTATGCGTCTGTGCAGTCCTGCACTCAAAAGGCTCCAAAAGACATCAAAATCACCACTTTCCTCCAAAACGTACCTGAACCTGTAAATACTCTAAAATGACTCCAAAGCATAATAAATATATCTTAAAATACTCATATACCATGGGTAAAATTGGATCAAATTCATGGTATATCACTCTTATATCCTCACCTTGTTGGGTTCCATCTTGCACAACAAAGTGTTGGCAAGGGCCCTCATGAAGTAGCGCAGGGTAGTATGACGGATGTCCGTCTGACTGGCTGAGCCACAGTTCCATTGGCCTGTGCCAAGTATCCCCCAGAACTCAGGCAATCCAGGGAAGTAGGGAATGATGCTGCCCGTGGCTGTGGAGTCCTGGAACCCGTAGATGTCGCAGAGGTCAGTGATGGAGATCCTGTATCTGATATCTCTGGCGAAGAAAGACAAAGTCCGTCGCCTGCAACCCTCGCCCTCGGGTTACTGTAAGTGATTTGAGTGGGGCCATGAACTGTCTCACAAGGGAGACATGAAGGTCATACGTACGAGTGGCCATGGTGCCGAATCCTAGCTGCTTGATCATATCGGTCAGATCCGACTCAATCTCAAGCCTCCTCACGGTAGCCTGATCGATGAACCGTGTGGGCTTGATGGAGACGTCCAGCCATGCATTGTAGAAAAGGGTGTCGTAGTCATCCCTTGTGTCTGTGAGCGCACGGTGGGTGCATTTGCGGCTCTTGACTGCCTCCTTCGGGTCGGCAAAACTCTCGAAGGTAGTTATGGGAGTCTTGTCATCCCGAGGCCAAGGCTCTCTCTCGTCAGCTTGCGGGGACGGAGATGGAGATGATGATGATGATGGAGGGTGGTTCCTAGAGGTACCATCCTGGTCGAGTGTGGGAACCGAAATTCACACTGTCGATTTTAATGAGTAATAATGGAGGAAAGCAACGAAAACCCTACTTTCCTTGAGGTCCGGATTCTCTGCGAGAGCCAACGACAAGTGACCAAATAAATGCGGAAAAGGTTTTGTTAAGATTTGGGACTGGACCTTAAGAAAGGATGCCTACGTACCCCTTTCGAGGATCAAGTCAGATGTAGTTCAGTTAGAAAGAATTGAACAAGAGATCGAACCGTCTAGGCGGGTTCATCTAGTATGAGCGTGGGTTATAGAAACAGGCATGTCGAGAATGATGCCTAGGGTTTCTAAGTGCCGAGCTTTAGAGTAAAAGAATTGTCCGATCCTTCCGTGAGGAGCGGAGATTTGCGAACAGGAGGCGGCTAGACGTTCTAGGGCCTGCCTTGCTAGTCTAACCGCCTAAATTCTAAGTTCTATCAGCTAACAAGAGCTCTCTAGGTCTCCAATCTCAGATTTTGGGATCCCCTTCTCTTCTGCTCCAGCCCTCCTTATATAGTCGTTTTAGGTCGGCGGCCCGTTTACCCTTTCGCCTTTGGTCCCAAATTTATCTCTTTTGGAAATATTCCATTTTCCGTCGATCTTCGTAGTTATCCTCGAGTCTTGACATTTATCCGCAGAAACTTAGCATTTATCCTACTTCCGCGAGTTAGGATAAATCGTCATAGCTCCTATTGGGCTTGGATCCCCAAAATCGTAAGTGAGCCCGTGGACAAGCTTCAAGCCCTCGAACGTTCGTACGATTTTTCGGAAAGATCATCTTTTCCGCAAAATAAATCGTATAGCCTAAGGAATTGATGTTCGAGTTGATCGTCCCTGTTTTACACGATACATTTTACGGAAGAACCAACCTTCCTAGCTCTAGTTGTAACACTTCGAGGATAACTCCAATCGAGTTGAACCGAGGAACGTTAGGTCCGTAGCTAAGGTGCTATGACTTCACGGAAGCCACAAGGTGCGACCTAAATCGGACGAGCTGGGAACAGACTGGATGCACTGGCGCCCGGCGCCAGGTGCCAGCACGGGCGAGCCGGCGCCCGGCGCCAGGTGCCAGCACGGGCGAGCCGGCGCCCGGCGCCAGATGCCAGCACGGGCGAGCCGGCGCCTGGCGCTTGGGGCCTTGGTCACGCCTGTTCTGAAGATCTTGGCGAGAGCTTCGATTTGATATCTTGATCGTTTTCTGGTTCCTCACGGTTTGAGAGAACTACTTCTTTGCAGTTCCAAGGCATATTCTTTAAGGTTTTTGTGGTGACCGAATCTTGACGTCCTCGGGCGAGCGGACCTTGATTGGGTGATCCGCCTTTTTTCGTACCGATCTTCCCGGGGACTCTCGTACGCGCATGCCCGTCGGCTTCTGATCTTACTTTCAAGAAGTGTTTCACGAAGAACCCATAAGTAAAAAATAATCTTAGCCGTTGACTTCGAGATAACCTCTTTCGACCCCAACAGAGAGTGGATATTCTAATTTGAGAAAATCTCGTATGAATTCTTTCAAATCATACGAAACTTCTTGCTTCGAGAAATACTTTCCAGAGACTTTCAGCCATTGATTCCGTCGTGACCGATTTTGACCCCAACATCGAACCTCCTCTTCGTTCTCCTCTCTCTGCGCTCTCCCTGTGAACTCATCTGCAAACAAACACAAAAGAAAGTTTAAAGTTAGTAAGTGTGTTCGTTATGTTCGGTATCGATCGATGTACAATGCTGGTCATCAATCAATATGTGATGGTTAGAATCGATCAATAACAGGACGTCGACCGATACGACACATCTTCTGTCGATCAATATCGAGTCGCGAACCGTGCAAAAATCACTCAACACAAATCGCATTTTCAAGGCACAAATGATACATCATTCAGTTTGTGAGGCCTATTCTATCATTCTAGCAACCTAAATTATCGAAAATCGAGCCTAATCAAGTGTTGTAGTTCATGTCAAAACTCAACTCTAGAATATCCCAAAAATAGAGAATTCGAAGTCATACCTTGTAGATCTGTTGAATGAATGAACTAAACAGATAGGGAGTAGAAAATTGAGTGGATTAGGGAAAGAAACGGAGAGATTCCGTCAAGAATCGAGAGAGAAAAGAGAGATTTGGTTTTCAATAGGGTTTTGCAATTTGTGGGCGAAAGAGGCGGATGTCGAGTTAAATGAGACTCGCCCTCGACAACTCCGCATCGATCGATGCAGACTTAGCTGTGTCGATCGATATTAACCAAATTAAGCATCTTCTTTTTGTTTTTATTTTTATTAATATTGCATATATATGTATATATATATATATATTATTGTTTATTTATTTATTTTATTAAGAAAAACATAAATTGAAATCCTAAACATATTTGTGGGTTACCTCCCACTCAGCTCTTATTTTTAGTCTTTAGCTTGACTTTTAGGTCTGACTAATCAGAGATAGGAAAATCCAAACACAAAGGCCTGCTATTGGGCGGTTTAGCCCAATAGTATTTCACACGTTGTCCATTTACTGTGAATTCTTCTCCTTTATCATTCATCAACGTGACTGCTCCGTAAGGTCGGACATCCATTACCGTGAAAGGGACTGGCCAACGAGATCTGAGTTTTCCGGGAAACAAAGTAAGTCGAGAGTTATATAACAACACTTGATCATTCGGTTCAAAATGCCTAGAAATGATCTTTTTGTCATGACAGGCTTTGGTCCTTTCTTTATATAACTCCGAGTTTTCGTAGTCTAAATGTCTGATCTTATCCAGTTCATTGAGCTGGACGAGCCTCCTTTCGGCAGCTGGTTTAATTTCGAAATTGAGCAATTTAATAGCCCAGGCTGCTTTGTGCTCTAGCTCGACTGGTAGGTGACAAGATTTTCCGTATAGCAAATGAAATGGGGTTGTCCATAGTGGCGTTTTGAATGCAGTCCTATAAGCCCAAAATGCATTGTCTAATTTCCCAGACCAATCTTTCCTTGAGATTCCGACAATCTTTTCCAAAATCTCTTTGATTTGCCGGTTTGAGACTTCCACTTGTCCGCTTGTTTGCGGATGATAGCGCGTAGCTACTCTGTGGTGAACTCCGTTTTTCTTAAGTAATTTGTCGAAAATTTTATTGATAAAGTGGGAGCCACCATCGCTTATGAATACTCGAGGAACTCCAAATCTAGGGAAAATAATACTCTTAAAAACTTTCACGACTGTGGATGCGTCATTTGTTTGGGAAGCGACCGCTTCAACCCATTTAGACACGTAATCTACAGCAACTAAGATGTATTTGTTTCCATACGAGGAAGGGAAAGGACCAATAAAGTCGACCCCCCAGCAATCAAAGACTTCTACTTCTAGAATAAATTTATGTTCCATTTCGTGTCTTTTGCTGATTTTTTCTCTTCGTTGGCATCTGTTGCATTTTGCTATATAGGCATGCGCATCTCGAAACATGGTTGGCCACCAAAATCCTGCTTGAAGAAATTTAGATACTGTTTAAAATGTCGCAAAGTGTTCAGCATAATCAAATCCATGGCATTGGAATATAATATCTGGGATTTCAGTTTCAGCGACAAAACGTCTATATATTCCATCAGAGCAATGTTTATAGAGGTATGGTTCATCCCAGTGGTATCTCCTAATTTCTCTCAAGAACTTTTTCCTTGCATAACCCTTGAGTTCTTCCGGTTCAACATCGGCAGCCAAATAGTTCACTATATCAGCGTACCAAGGTCAATTTCTCGGATTTCTGTGGACAGCATGTACCGCCCGACCATAGCTTTCATCCGTGGGGGAATCATGTTCAGCATTCAAGGCGTTATTAGCTACGCTGACCGTTATGTCAACGATAATTGTCATCGAAACAGCATTTTGGTATTGACTAACCTGAGTATCGATCAACATATTACTGTTGATATCGATCGATGGGTTTTCGGATGCGAGAGATACTTGACTGACGAATGAAGAGTCCGTACGGTAGACATTCTCTGTTGGTAAGAATTCGTCGATCGGGACGTCATCTTCCACTCGTATTCGGGAATGGTGATTCGCGACACCATTGTCTACCCCTCTTTTATCTTTAATTTCCATATCAAATTCTTGGAGCAGAAGTATCCATCGAATAAGTCGTGGTTTTGGGTCCTTTTTATGCCTGAGATACTTTGTTGTTGTGTGATCTCTGTGAACAATGACTTTCGAACCGACCAGATATGTTCGAAAATTTTCAAATGCGTAAAAAAACGGCAAGCAGTTCCTTTTCTGTCGTTCTATAATTTCTGTGAGCGTCATCCAGTGTTCGACTAGCGTAGTAGATAGCTTGGAGTTTTTTTATCTCTCCGTTGACCTAGAACTGCTCCCATAGCGAAATCGCTCGCGTCGCACATTATCTCAAAAGGGAGATCCAGTCCGGTGCTTGTACAACTGGGGCACTTATTGAGGCTTTCTTTATTTCTTCAAAAACCTTAAGACATTCCGGCATGAAGTCAAACTTAACTTCTTTGCATAACAGGGCTGTGAGAGGTCTGGCAATTTTGAAGAAATCCTGTATAAATCTCCTATAAAATCCGGCGTGTCCGAGAAAACTTCTCACGTCTTTTACGTTCGTGGGTGCCAGTAAACCAGTCATTACCTCAATTTTAGCTCGATCTACTTCTATGCCGGCAGCGGATACTTTATGTCTGAGAATGATTCCATCGTTAACCATGAAATGGCATTTTTCCCAGTTCAGAACAAGGTTCTTTTCTTCACATCTCGCCAATACCTAGCATAGTTTATTGAGGCAATCTTTAAAACTAGATACGTGCACTGAAAAATCATCCATTAAGACCTCGATGAAGTCTTCTATCATGTCTGTAAAGATTGACATCATGCATCGTTGGAAGGCAGCGGGACCATTACAGAAACCGAATGGCATTCTACGATACGCGGCACGTAAAGGTTGTTTTCTCCTGATCGTCTGGATGTATAGGGATTTGATAAAATCAAGAATATCCATTGAGAAAACAATAGTATTGATGATTTGCTAATCTTTCCAACATTTGATCAATGAAAGATAGAGGAAAATGATCCTTTCTGGTGGCAGCATTTAGTTTCCTATAGTCGATGCACATCCTATGTCCAGTAACAGTCCGCGTAGGGATGAGTTCGTCTGTATCATTCTTAATTACTGTAATGCCTCCTTTCTTAGGGAAAACATGCCCAGGACTTACCCAATTACTGTCTGAAATCGGGTAGATAACACCAGCATCTAGGAGTTTGATAATTTCTTTCTTCACCACTTTTTTCAGATTTGGGTTAAGCCTCCTTTTCTGTTCTACTGATGATTTAGATTCATCCTCCAGATAAATACGGTGCATGCACAGGTCAGGAGAGATACCAGGGATATCCTCGAGAGAGTACTTGAAGGCTTTCCTATACTTGTGCAGTTTGTTTAGCAATAAGGCAAGTTCCCATTAGTTAGGTTGGCGTTGAAAATTACGGGATAAGAATTGTTATGAAGAAAGGCGTACTTAGGTCTGGCAGGCAATTGTTTCAGCTCGACTTTTGGTGCATTTCTGCTTTCAAATTATCTAAAGAGGACGGTTGTCGATCAACAGTGTGATGCAGATATCGATCGACATTTATCACTGACTCATCATCCTCTTCATTGTCAACACTTGTGATTTCTATGCTCGCATCCATTAATCGTGTTTAATCATCTGTCCTGCCATCTATGCCGAATATTTTATTTTCAGTGAGGTTGAGTGCATCTTCTAAAAGATTGTCTGAGCGTGAATCCACATAATATTCTTCAGCTATCTCGGAAATATTATCCACATAGGAAGCTTGGCTATCGATCAAAAGACGTTTCATCAATCGTTCCATATCAAACGTCATAGAGATATTTCCAATATTCAAACATATCTGGCCTTCCTTGACGTCGATGATTGCACCAGCTGTAGCTAGAAACGGCCTTCCTAAAATGAGGGGGTCTTTTGGATCATGCTCATAATGAAGCACAACAAAGTCTGTTGGCACGTGGCAACCATTAATTTCTATAGGTATATCCTCAAGTATTCCTTCAGGTACTCTGACAGATCTATCAGTGAGAACCAAGGTGATAGGGGTTGGTTCAAACTCATTATTTCCGAGGGATATTGCAACAAGTGCGGCATTATATTGACACTAGAGCCGAAATAACAAAGGGATCGGGGGAAGCGTATATTTTGGATTATGCAATCGAGTACAAAGCTGCCAGGGCGGGTCGTTTGATCGGAGTTTCGCTCCGGATCATGGAACTTATTTCCTCGGAAATCATCATGACACTGTGCTCCCCGGTTGGAAAACTCTTAGACACCATTTCTTTTACATGTATCTTTATAGTTGGCGAGACTTTGATGGCATCACCCAGTGGCATTTCTACCGTGATCTACCATGATCTTATCAAATGCTTTTTTGCAGATTGCTTTATCCAATTCTCGCTTAGTTTGCGACTTACTGGGTGGGAAGGGAAGTAAAATCCTATATACGCTCTCTATCACCTGTTTGGAAGGTGCAGACGGTTTTTCCATATTGGGAATAGGTTGTCAATCGATTTCTTTCTTCGTTCGTTGATCGATATCAACTTCTTTGTCCGAATCTTTGCTTTCTTCATCGAGGTTGATTTGTACCTTCTCAGCCGTTTTGGTTTTATCGGTTTTGTCTTTTTCGTGAGAAGGTCCCGGACTTATATCAACATCATTGAGAAGTATCGGACGGGATCTACTTTTACCGGTGTCCACGGTTTCAGTGAGTTTGTCAGTTCTCCCAGGGAGACGTCCCGTTTCTCTTTTAATAGCAGTCGCATTCTCTGCTACCTGAGCTTATAATCTCTTAATTTGTTCACTTAGAGCGTCAAATTTCTTTAACAGCTCACTATGGACAATGTTTATCTTTCCGTTTAGGTCATTTGCTATTTTACGACTCCTACTGAAGGCTTGGTTCAGGCTAAATCTGGCCCTTCCTTGACGTGATCCGACTGTAGCATCATAATTTCGGGTAAAGCTATCAATGTTGGGATTAAGATGCTGATCTTAAGGGCTAGTTCTACTTATGGATTTGATCTGCTCCTCAAGATCAGTTAGAACATTATCATCCAATCGGGATATTCCAAATTTGTTTTGCTCTGCAGAAGGAATGAAGTGATTCTACGGATTCTTTAATCTTAGATAGATGTGGTTCGTCCACTGAATCAATTCCTCTTCCTCTTTTTACGTCCATCATCTCATAAGATCTACCCGTTGCTACATTTTTAATTAACCGTTTTTCTTCTTCAGGGCTCTGGGTGCTGAATCTTCCTTCACTTGCGGTGTCAAGCGTAATTTGGTAATGCAAGCTAACACCTCCATAAAAGATGTTAATTAGTTGTGGTTCTGAATAACCATGGTGGGGGCACTCGAGTTGATAACCCGCGAATCTTCCCCAAGCGTTTTTGAATGATTCTTGTGGATCTTGGCGGAATGTAGAAATTTTCTTTCTCACGTCCCAATATCGCGCATCATCGAAAAAGTAATTAATGAATGCACTCCTGATTTCCTTCCAGCAGGTTAGAGACCCTGCTGGTAGTTGATCTAACCATTTTCTGGCATCTCCCTATAAGGAAAATGAGAAAATTCTACAGCGATTGTATTCATCAGGTATCAGGTCTTCTAGATTTTCGATGTGTTCGTGCGGATGCTTTGAGATAGATCCACAAAAAGGGTTTTTGCGTACCAGAAAAAGGAATTCAAGTTTAAGCTTGGATCTCCTTGTGTTATATTCTGGTAGATTAATGGCCGACCTATTGGAATAGGTTCTGCCAGGATTCAAGTAGTCTTGCAAAGGCAATTTTTTATTCCTTCATCATTATTCAAAGTTGAATAGATTTTAACAGGGATTGCAGTCCCCTGTTAATTTATAACTTGGTTAATGGCGTTGCAATGTTGACCTTTAGGTCCTCCTAGGACTACGTCCTCATTAGCATGATCGGTAAGAAAAGACTTACCTGCTTCCGGCGGTGTGGCGTCGATCTATATTCGAAGCGGGGTGTCGATCGATTTCTCTGTCGACTCGTCGCTCGATATTTTTGTCAGCGTGTCGATCGATGCTCGGCCAAAATCTATGTTCTCCATCTTAAGTGCCTGTGTAAGCAAGGTAAGAGGAAAATGTTTTTAGTAATTATGAAAATAAAATCTAGACTATATTCTAAACTTAATCTAATGGTAATAAGAAAGAGTCCCCGACAATGGCGCCAAATTTGATATCACTCATATTATCCAAGAAGTGACTTTTACTCTCTTAAATAAGAGGTTCAGTTGTTGTACTTAGGGATCAAATCCACAGAGACTAGGATTACGCAATAGATTTGTAGTCTTTAGAATAAAGCTAGATAAGCAGGTTTAACACAGTAAATAAATTGGTGAACAACGTAGTTGTTCAGTTGGCTTGATTTGAGGTTTTTAACAGTAAGAAAAATAGCTAGATTCACGGATTATCTCAGGTATGACAAGTATGCAATAATTCTGATTTATTAGAGGTTTATGAATATTAATTATTTTGATCTTAAACCTTAGGTACAATAATTAG
>CM031936.1:29353223-29403309 GCA_018703725.1 Brassica juncea
AGCAAGGAACAACGAACTTCCCTGGATCACCCTTCTTCTCTAGTTTAATCCTCTTCTTCATACTTTCTCTGACTTGGTTGAACATCCTCTTGATATCTTCTTCTGTCTCCTTGGTCTCTCTGAAAAATATCCACAATCTGTGTGAAAAGTAGGCTTCTTCAAAGGGTTTCTCTGTAGGTATCCTTAGAACTCTCTTTCTGAAACTTGCCAATTCTTTTTCATTAACTCCTCTTTTAAGGTGTTTGGAAACCTTCTCTTTCCTTTTTCTGAGGACTCTGCCATCTTTTTCCTTTTCTATCTCCATTGGATCAATAATATCCGTGGGCTTCTTCATTATGGCGATTGGTGGGTTTCTTGAAGGCTTAGATTGCTCTCAGAGTGCATTAAGTCGTGCAACATCTATCTTGGGAAGTTGCACTCGGCGTGTGATAACTGAATATCGATCGACAGCTTCTGGAGTATGTAGAACGATTTCTTTATCAATCGGTCGATCGTTGGGTTGGCTGTCCTGTCGGTCGACGTGGTAAGGGCTGGGCGGATATGGGTGTTTTGCTGCGAACTCCTCGTGAGTAAGTATCCTCACGGCATTGCACTCGTTGGTGGATTCTTCAAGATCCATCGGTCGATGCTCGTCTTACTCCATCGATTGATTGTTGTTGGCGTACGTCGATCGATGAGGTGATCCTGACATCGATCGATTCCACTGGTAGTCGCCAATTCTTTTGATCTGGAAGTCTTCCTCTTGCAGCTTTTCTTTCTTAACCACTCTCCAAAAATCATCTTCTATGATAGCACTGACGTTGTGACCTGTTGTTTCTTCTCCAGTTCCTTTTCCTAAAGCTTCCTGCTTCTTAACAGCTTCTCCTGTCTGAATCACTTGGGTCTCTAGTTTCTTCACATGGGTACTCAAAGCATCAAGCTTTGTATTCAAAGTGGTGTAGACAGCGTCGATCTTTCCATTGAAGTTCACCTCTAACTGCTGCTGGCTTTCAAGAACTTTGCTGAGCATGTCTTCTAGCCTTCCTTCTGGGGTTGGTGTGGGTGGCTTCATGTAAGATGAGTTTCCATAACTCCTGTTGTTGTTGGGGTATCTGCTGTTGAAGTTTCCTCTCTGTCCTGTGAAGTTTCTGTTTCCTTGGTTTCCAAACCTCTGAAATCCGGTTCCACTGATCCAGTTGACTTCTGCTTCTGTGTAGTCATCTTCTTCATCAGCTTCTGCATCCTCCACTGAGCAGATTTGCTTTTTTAGCAGTTTCTGAACATTGTCAAGTGTAGCTTGTACCTCATTTATCTGTTCCTTTCCAAGGAACGCTGCAGATCTTGCTCTTACAATGTTCTTTGTGCTGTTGCTGGATGCTAGGTTGTCTATCAGCTTCACAGCATCTTCAGGATTCCTTGTGGTGAAGTTGCCTTCACTTGCAGTGTCTAGAGCCATTTGATACTTCAGTGCGATGCCTCTGAAGAAAGTGCAGAGCAGCTGCACTTTGTTGAATCCATGTTGTGGGCAATCTCGCTGGTAAGACTTAATTCTGATCCAGGTATCCTTGAAACACTCTCCAGGCTCCTGATTGAATGTGGCAATTTTCCTCCTTAAGTCTTCAGCGCGCGCATCATCAAAGAAGTTACGCAAAAATGCGTTTTTGATTTCGCTCCAGGATGTAAGAGATCCTGGTGGTAGCTGCTTAAGCCACTGCAAAGCTTCTCCAGATAAAGAGTGTTTGAAAAGCTTACAGAGAAGGTAGTCCACAGGGACTCCATTGGCTTTGATAGCAGATATGAGATCCTCGAACCTCTCCAGATGGTCCATAGGATGCTCACTGGACAGCCCATAGTAAGGTATCTGTCCCACAAGGGTGTAGTACTGCGGCTTGACTTGAAATCGCCTCTCTGAATAGCAGGGGGGCGAATGGCTGATCTGTTGGTGTAGAACTGATCTGGACGGTTGTAGTCAGCTAGTGTTCGAGCAGCCTCTTCTACAGGTTGAACAGCTCCTGTAGGTGCAGTTTCTGGCTCAAGGATTACTTCATTCTGAGCGTTGAGTTTCTGACTTGCTTCATTACGAAGGTGACCTTCTTGGTCACGCAAGTCTCCATTCTCATCTCGTGTGAGAATAATAGGCGCAACCATGACTCGCGGAGTAGTATCAATCGATATAATGTTAGGGGTATCGATTGATATCGGATGAAAGATGTCGGTCGACGGTGAAGGTGCGAGTGTCGGTCGACAAAGACGGTGTCTCGGTCGGCAGGGGTGCGTCGGTATCGGTCGACAGGCAATTGATGGCGTCGATCGATGCGGAACAGATTTCTTTGCGGATTGAACGTTCCAAGCTAGCAGGGTCTTCTGAGAACAAAAGTTGGGATTCCTTGTTGCTTCTGGTGCTGCTGGGCATGTACCTGAAAAGACAAGAAAAAAATTTTGTGTCAGAAAACAAATTAAAACGAAAATAAAAATAACCTAGACCTAATCAGATTAGATCCTATTGTATCAAAGCTCCCCGGCAACGGCGCCAAATTTGATACCACTCAAATTACCCTAAGGAGTGACTTTACGCTCTCAAATAAGAGGTTCAGTTGTAGTACTTAGGGATCGAATCCATAGAGAGCTAGTGTACAAATAAGATGCAATCTTAATAACTATGTTAGGTTGAAAATAGTTTAAAGTAAAGTGCAGGTTTGCTGAGTAAGGATGAGATTACTCAGTTGAAAGGATTTTGTTTTGAAAACAATAAAGAAAAGTAGTTAGATTCAGGGTAAGTATTCAGGAATTCAGGATTATAAATACTATAAAGGCTAACAAGTTGCTTGCATGATATGTCAGAGCTCAACACTTATTAAATGAATCCATCAGCTCTCGCATTATTTAGACCATCTATTACTTAGATGCTAAATGGTGTTGCGGTCGGCTACTTCTGCCGCTGGTATCGCTCGATAGTTCGATAGGAATATCGACCGATACACCTCTAGCTACGTCCATCGATTACTCTATAGGAGTATCGATTGATACGGCTCTAAGCAAGCTTTAAGCGCGAGTTGATACAATGCTCACCATGATCTTAGATCAGCTTTCGCATATCTCAAGAGGGTCATAGCATGTTTAGGATGTTATCAGGTATTGCATGTAATAAATCAATGCAATCCAAGTTCATGTTCTAGGTAGCTAAGCTAGAAAAGCATTAATGAACAATCCTAACAATAAATATCACAACTATAGCAATTATAGGCTGGGGCTAATCCCTCATATCCTATTTAAACCCTAAATCTAACAAGTGAATCTACTCAGACATGGCTAAGTAGTTCATAACAACAAGGTAATAATAGAAGTTCATAGATATATTAAAGGAATGAACACTTAAGTTCCAATTACAAATCTCTTTCGATCTTTCCTCTAGATCTAGAATCCTATAACCTTTGTAAATAAAGAACTGAAAGAAAATGAGTATAAGTAGAAGAAACTCTTAAGACTTCTATTACTGTAAAAGATTGTATATCAAAAAGACTTGAATGAAAAGAAAGCTTGTTTTTAATGCCAAAACACTTAGGCATATAAATATATGAGTTCATTAGGTTAAGAAACTCGTCAGGGGGATTCTTGTAAAATGTGATATCTTGGGCTTCAAGTTCGGCCAGGTCCAACTTGTCTTTCAGCTGCCTCAGTATCGATCGATAGTACAAGGTGTACATCGATCGGTTATGGTCTCGATGTATCGTCCTTCGGCTAATGTGTGTCGATCAAATTGCACAGAGTGTGCATCGATCGATGTGTAACTCTGATGTCGACCTCTGGTCTTGATCTCGGGTGAACTCTTCTTTAAGCTCCAAAAAGGCACCTAAAACATCACTTTTCTCCAAAATGCTTCTGAACCTGAAAACATACCTAATAGACTCCAAAATATAGATAATAGGAGTAAAAACACTCATATACCAGGGGTAAAAACGGGTAAAATCCATTGTATATCATTAAACGTCTTGAACTGGAACTTGAAGATCTTCACAACACCCAGAACCACTGCCAGACAAGTGCAATATCGATCGACGGAGTAACATCCACATCGATCGATATGAACCCTGCACCATCGACCACCTACTCAAAACGTGAGGTCGATGAGTTTCTCGGCGATATCTGGAAGGAACTGAGGAAAGCAGAAGATTGTTTCAGCAGCAAACTCAACAAAACCTGTGAACCTATCTTCCACAACCTAGGGGATCTAAGCATCTGCACCGAAGAGATGAAGAGATCTATCCGCCTTATCAATGAGGCGCATACAGATATGAACCCCGTGGAACCTTGCAATCCTTTTGGAGGATTGACTCGTCTAAAAGCAGTTGAGAGGAAACTTTCTGACATACACTTCTTAGTAGACAAAGAAGTGGAGGAACTCGCACTACGCATGGACACTATACAGCAGGAGGCTGAGAAGTTCCAATGTCAAGTCGATTATCAGACTGCACTAATCGCATCGATCGATGAGTACAACCTCACATCGATCGATAGGCGAATGACTGAAATCGACAGACAGATGAAGCTATTTTCCGAGAAGCTTCACGAGAATCTGCAGAAGCAGACGTCGACCGATGAACAACATGTTGCATCGATCAATATACAGACTTCCGAAATCTTCACCAGAGCTGACTTGGATAAGTTAGCTGATGAAGTCTACACAGCAATTACGAACGTGGATGATTCGCAAGACCGGCGTCTAGATCAGACGTATTTCCCGCTAAACAACAAAGTTGGCAGAATGGAATCTAGCATAGAAGGGATGCAAAATGGAATCAGAGCCATTCAGAGGCAGCTTGCGAGCAGACCTGCATCCTTAGCATCAATCGACAGAAGACCCAGCGCATCGATCGACGGACCTCAACAGCCATCGAGCGAAATTTCAACAAAGGAATCGATCAATACAAGCTCTATCCACGACTAAATGATCCAACGCCTTGATTCAATGCAAGCGGAGCTCAGTGATTTTTCAGAACATGCCTATGAGAAATTAGGATGGCACGAGCTCAGCATTGAAGGTCATGCAGAAAAGATTCAAAGGATCAATGATGAGGTAATTGAGATAAAGAAGAAAGGAACCAGAGAATATGAAGCCACAAGAAGCTTATTTGACTCATGGTTCGGTGAGAAGAAGGATACAGAGGATACTTGTTTCCCAACAAGTACCTGGACTTCACCTCAGTAGCTCATTCCATCCAGAGTCAAGCTAGATGACTATAATCAAAGCGCTGAGTGGGATGCAACCCACTGTTAGGTAATTTTTCATTTAGTTTTTATCTTTAGGATTTTATTTTTTGTATTTGTTTTTCTTTGTAGTTATGACTAGATGATTACCACTGAAATCGACCGACATGACACTGTCGATATCGATCGACATGCACCACACAATAAAGATCGAAGAAGGCGACTCAACATCGATCGATACGGATCACGGTCAGGTATTTTGTTCTACTTTTTCGATATGAGTATATTTCACCGGACTGGTTATACCCTGGGGACAATGTATGATTTAAGTCTGGGGGGATGATTACTGATGATGTTTACCTTTTGACTTCATCTAAAATGTTTTCAAAATGGTTTTTATTGAGTCAAGAAAGGGATAATGATATTTTTTTAAAAAATTCACTTTTTATCTAACCATTCTTTTAGGCACCATTCTTAGATTTGTTGATGCAGAATATACTATAGATGCTAAAGTTGATCACCTATCAGCTATGACAACGCTTTCATTGATTGTCTGGAGGAACCAAAGCTGATTTCCAACTTAACCTGACATTCTCTGCTTGTCTTGGGGCTTGGTATACATGGGATCGGATGCTTCAAACAAGTCTGGAAGGTAAAGTCTTGTGTAGATAGTTTTATCACCCTCTCTCTCTCATTTTTGAATTTAGATATAATATTCAGTTAAAAAAAAATATATCGAAAATAAGCTTAAATATATGCTCTAGGACTAGTTAGTTATTACTTAGGAAGGAATTCGAACATAGCATGGCGGTTACCCCCCTCAAGACTTGATTCATAAGAATTCTATAGGTAAAGGATTCGAACAGGACTTGGTGGTTACCCCCTTCAAGACTTGCTTCGCTATGAATCCTAGGATATAGGTCAAAAAGAAGTGAACAGGACTTGGTGGCTACAACCATTAAGGCTTGATTTATGGAAGCCTGTCCAATCTTGGTCTATGTCTTGCAAATAAAAGCAGACTTGACTAGGAGAGAAATAGTAGAGAGAGAGGATAGGAACTAATTTTTACCTACAAGTCCAGATACTTGTTTGAGCAACCTTGCATCCTGTGATCGATACTCCCAAGGTAAAGCCTGCACTTTCATTTTTATGTACAGAAATGAAATCAGTAGAGGGGTTAGTTGATATCACTCAAATTACCCTAAGGAGTGGCTTTACTCTCTCAAATAAGAGGTTCAGTTGTAGTACTTAGAGATCGAATCCAGAGAGAGCTAGTGTACAAATAAGATGCAATCTTAGTGACTATGCTAGGTTGAAAATGGTTTAAAGTAAAATGCAGGTTTTTGACAAATGGTAAGATTACTCAGTTGAAAGGTTTTGGTTTTAGACAATAAAGAAAAGTAGTTAGATTCAGGGTAGGTATTCAGGAATTCACGATTATAAGTACTATAAATGCTAACAAGTTGCTTGCATGATATGTCAGAGCTCAACACTATTAAATGAATCCATCAGCTCTCGCATTATTTAGACCATCTATTACTTAGATGCTAAATGGTGTTTGCGGTCAGCTATATCGCCGACAGTATCGATCGATTATTCGATAGGAATATCGACCGATACACATCTAGCTACGTCGATCGATTACTCTATAGGAGTATCAATCGATACGGCTCTAAGCAGAACTTATGCGCGAGTTGATACAGTGCTCACCACGATCTTAGATCAGCATTCGCTTGTCTCAAGAGGGTCATAGCATGTTTAGGATGTTGTCAGGAATTGTATTAAATAAATAATGCAATTCAAGTTCATGTTCTAGGTAGCTAATCTAGAAAAAGCATTAGTGAACAATCCTAACAATAAATATTACAACTATAGCAAATATAGGTTGGGGCTAATCCCTCATATCCTATTTTAACCCTAAATCTAACAAATGAATCTACTCAGACATGGCTAAGTGATTCATAGTAACAAGGTAATAATAGGAGTTCATAGATCTATTAGAGGAGTGAACACTTAAGTTCCAATCAAAAATCTCTTTGGATCTCTCCTCTAGATCTAGAATCCTATAACCTTTGTTAAGAAGAACAAGTAAAGAACTGAATAGAACTTTATTGAGAACTTGCAAAGTAATGAAACGGTAAAAGAAATGAGTAGAAAAGATGGAGGTAAAAATCTTGTTAATCGTCGTACAGTACCAAAACACTTAGGCACATATAAATATTAGTTCATTAGGTTAAAAACTCGTCAGGGGCAATCTTGTAAAAATGTGATGTCGTGGGCTTCAAGTTCGGCCAGGTCCAACTTGTCTTCTGCCGCTCAATAAATCGATCGATAGTACTGGGTGTATATCGATCGATTATGATCTTGATGTATCGTCCTTCGGCGAATGTGTGTTGATCGATAGCACAAAGTGTGCATCGATCGATGTGTAGCTCCGGATCTCGACCTCTGTTCTAATCTCGGGTGAACTCTTCTTTAAGCTCCAAAAAGGCACCTAAAACATCACTTTTCTCCAAAATGCTCCTGAGCCTGAAAACATACCTAATAGACTACAAAACATAGATAATAGTAATAAAAATACTCATATACCATGGGTAAAAACGGGTAAAATCCATGGTATATCAACTCCCCCAGACTTAAACTTTTGCTTGTCCTCAAGCAAACACACAGGCAGTCTTTATGAAAGAGGTTTTAAAAAGCAGGGACTGAATGAAATTCAAACTTAGGATCATAACCTCTACTTTGTTGCAAACCACATCTAAGAATTTGTCAATCACAGAAGTACATTATGCAATATCCTAATTAAA
The DNA here is from genome assembly GCA_018703725.1 of Brassica juncea. Taxonomy (NCBI): domain Eukaryota; kingdom Viridiplantae; phylum Streptophyta; class Magnoliopsida; order Brassicales; family Brassicaceae; genus Brassica; species Brassica juncea. The sequence continues at coordinate 29,361,215 of CM031936.1, forward strand.
CAACCTTGATCATCTAGCCAACAACTTATCAATCCTGTTTGACTAACCCCTCTACTGATTTCATTTCTGTACATAAAAATGAAAGTGCAGGCTTTACCTTGGGAGTATCGATCACAGGATGCAAGGTTGCTCAAACAAGTATCTAGACCTGCAGGTAAAAATTTGTTCCTATCCTCTCTCTCTACTATTTCTCTCCTTGTCAAGTCTGCTTTCATTTGCAAGACACTGACCAAGATTGGACAGGCTTCCATGAATCAAGCCTTAATGGTTGTAACCACCAAGTCCTGTTCACATCTTTTCGACCTATATCCTAGGATTCAATGCGAAGCAAGTCTTGAAGGGGGTAACCACCAAGTCCTGTTCGAATCCTTTACCTATAGAATTCTTATGAATCAAGTCTTGAGGGGGGTAACTGCCAAGCCCTGTTCGAATTCCTTCCTAAGTAATAACTAACTAGTCCTAGAACATTTTTTATGCTTATTTTCGATATATATATATATATATATATATATTTTTTTACTGAATAAAATTAAATCTAAATTCGAAAATGAGAGAGAGAGAGGGTGATAAAACTATCTACACAAGGCTTTACCTTCCAGACTTGTTTGAAGCATCCGATCCCATGTATACCAAGCCCCAAGACAAGCAGAGAATGACAGTTTAGGTTGGAAATCAGATTTGGTTCCTCCAGACAATCAATGAAAGCGTTGTCATAGCTGATAGGTGATCAACTTTAGTATCTATAGTACATTCTGCATCAACAAATCTAAGAATGGTGCCTAAAAGATTGGTTAGATAAAAAGTGAAAATTTTAAAATATCATTATCCCTTTCTTGACTCAATAAAAACTATTTTGAAAACATTTTTAGATGAAGTCAAAAGGTAAATAGCATCAGTACTCATCCCCCAGGCTTAAATCATACACTGTCCTCGGTGTATAACCAGTCCGGTGAAGGCGTAGGAAAATATTTAATATACTGATATCGAAAAAGTAGAACGAAATACCTGACCGTGATCCGTATCGATCGATGTTGAGTCGCCTTCATCGATCGTTATTGTTTGGTGTATGTCGATCGATATCGACAGTGTCGTGTCGGTCGATTTCAGTGGTAATCGTCTAGTCGTAACTACAAAGAAAAACAAATAGGAAAAATAAAATCCTAAAGATAAAAACTAAATGAAAAATTACCTAACAGTGGGTTGCCTCCCACTCAGCGCTTTGATTATAGTCATCTAGCTTGACTCTGGATGGAATGAGCTATTGAGGTGAAGTCCATGTACTTGTTGGGAAACAAGTATCCTCTGTATCCTTCTTCTCAGAGAACACTGAGTCAAATAAGCTTCTTGTGGCTTCATATTCTCTGGTTTGTTTCTTCTTTATCTCAATTAACTCATCATTGATCCATTGAATCCTTTCTTCATGACCTTCCATGCTGAGCTCGTGCCATCCTAATTTCTCATAGGCATGTTCTGAAAGACCACTGAGCTCCGCTTGCATTGAATCAAGGCGTTGGATCATTTTGTCGTGGATAGAGCTGGTATCGATCGATTCCGTTTTTGAATTTTCGGTCGATGGCTGTTGAGGTCCGTTGATCGATGCGCTAGTTCTTCTGTCGATCGATGCTAAGGATGCAGGTCTGCTCGCAAGCTGCCTCTGAATGGCTCAGATTCCTTTCTGCATCCCTTCTATGCTAGATTCTATTCTGCCAACTTTGTTGTTTAGCGGGAAATACGTCTGATCTAGACGTCTGTCTTGCGAATCATCCACTCTCGTAATTGTCGTGTAGACTTCATCAGCTAACTTATCCAAGTCAGCTCTGGGGCAGATTTCTGAAGTCTGTATATCGATCGATGCAACATGTTGTTCATCGGTCGATTTGTGATTTTGTAGATTCTCGTGAAGCTTCTCGGCAAAGAGCATCATCTGTCCGTCGATTTCGGTCATTGGCCTATCGATCGATGCGAGGTTGTACTCATCAATCGATGCAATTGATGCAGCCTGATAATCGAGTTGACGTTGGAACTTCTCAGCCTCCTGCTGTATAGTGTCCATGCGTAGTGCGAGTTCCTCCACTTCTTTGCCTACTAAGAAGTGTATGCCAGCATGTTTCCTCTCAGCTGCTTTTTGACGAGTCAATCCTCCAAAAGGATTGCACGGTGCCGCGGGGTTCATATCTGCATGCGCCTTATTGATAAGGCGGATAGATCTCTTTATCTCTTCGGTGCAGATGCTTAGATCCCCTAGGTTGTGGAAAATAGGTTCACAGGTTTTGGTGAGTTTGTTGCTGAAACGATCTTCTGTTTTCTTCAGTTCTTTCCAGATATCTCCGAGAGACTCATCGACCTCACGTTTTGAGTAGGTGGTCGATGGTGCAGGCTTCATATCGATCGATGTGGATGTTACTCCGTCGATCGATATTGAACTTGTCTGGCCGTGGTTTTGGGTGTTGCGAAGATCTTCAAGTTCCAGCACAAGACATTTAACCTTCTTGCTTAATGCCTGGTCTGCACTGAACATCCAGTTCATCTCGCTGCGAAGCTTGTCTGTAGCGTCCTCTAAACTCTTTTCCATGGAGATCTTTTCCCACTTGCGTGCTCCAAGTAGACCAGTGAACATCTCGTTGATCTCATCTTTGGTGTAGGTTTCGTGCACCAAATCTCTTCTTGTAAATGAACCGGCGTGCTCTGGTAAACAGATGTAAGAGCGCTCGTCCATTGAAGTCCTTTGAAGCAGTTTCTTGATGTCGTCTTTAGAAACTCTGATGACGTCACCATCTATTCCTCTAGCAAACCCTTTCTCGTCCCTGTAGACCCCATACTCATCTCTCTGCTCCCAAAAGAATTTTCGAACTCTCGAAAAGCTCTCTTTCTGAATTCAGGACGCCTATCGATCGATGTCATGAACTCTATATCGATCGATGTCCGTTGAAAATCTGGGTCCTCCGTGTTGAGATGATTATCCTCAGCTTCCTTTGGCTCGGCTGTTGTGTCTGCCTCCTGGTGCTGATGATGGTGGTCTGGTCCGTAGCGTTGCTGCTGGAATAGGTTTTGGGATCCGTTGGCTACCTGTAGGACGTCTGCAATGTTCTCTCTGGATAGGTGGAGTGTTCGTCCATCCATTGAGCGTGCAAAGCCTTTTGAATCCCTGAAAATACCAAACTCATCCTGGGTTAAATTACCGAAATCAAGTACAGGTGAATTTGTTACCTGGGATGGTTTGATGAATGTATCGGTCGATGGCACAGGTCTGGGATCGGTCGATGGTTGTTCAGGCCTATCGGTCGATTGTGGTTGTGCCGTGTCGATCGATGAGACTTCCTCGGGTGGGTGATGTATGTTGGCGTTGCGGTTTCGACTGCGAAGCTCTCGTGGTGGTAATCACTTGCCCAGCACCCGATTGAGTAGTCTCCGTCTCGCTTGTTGTTGACCGTGTTGTCGAATGATGCGAGGCAAGTAGTATCGATCGATGGGGAGAAGGTCCTATCGATCAATGTGTTGATTCTGAGGTTGTGGTGGAGAAGTCGATCTTCATCTTCTGGAAGATTGTGATACCATATAGCTCTCTCCTCCTCGTAACCATCAGTATACTCCTCAATATGAGTAGTATCTACAGCATGTCGTGGGATGTAGTAGTCGTTCTCCCACTCGTTTACCTCGAAATCACCGTCTGGAAACTCCTCCTCGATCTGGTTGAATCGCGAATCGATCGATGACCATGAATGTCTATCGATCGATGTCTGTTCACGAGAATCGCTCGATGCGACGGTACCAATATCGATCGATTCATCGTACTCCGTCTCGTAATCGTATTCATCTCCACAATAGCAAACAGCTACTAGGTCTGAGCCGTCTTGGGTCTCCTCGTGAGTAAGTATCTTTATGGCGTTGCACTCGTGAGTGGATTCTTCAAGGTCCATCGGTCGATGCTCGTCTGAGTCCATCGTTCGATTTGATTTGGCGTACATCGATTGATGGTCATGTCCAGACATCCGTCGATACCAATGGTTCCCGCCAATACTCATGGAACTTTCGATCTGGAAGTCTCCCTCTTGCAGTTTCTCATGCTTCACCACTCTCCAAAAATCGTCTTCTATGATAGCATTGACGTTGTGCCTGTTGCTTCTTCTCCAGTCCCTTTTCCTAAGGCTTCCTGCTTCTTAACAGCTTCTCCTGTCTGAATCACCTGAGTCTCTAGTTTCTTCACATGAGTGCTCAAAGCATCAAGCTTTGTGTTCAAGGTGGTGTAGACAGCGTCGATCTTTCCATTGAAGTTCACCTCTAACTGCTGCTGGCTTTCAAGAACTTTGCTGAGCATGTCTTCTAGCTTTCCTTCTGGGTTGGGGTGGGTGGCTTCATGTAAGATGAGTTTCCATAACTCCTGTTGTTGTTGGGGTTGCTGCTGTTGAAGTTGCCTCTTTGTCCTGAGAAGTTTATGTTTCCTTGTTTTCCAGATCTCTGAAATCCAGTTCCATTGATCCAATTGACTTCTGCTACTATGTAGTCATCTTCTTCATCAGCTTCTGCATCCTCCACTGAGCAGATTTGCTTGTTTAGCAGTTTCTGAACATTGTCAAGTGTAGCTTGTACCTCATTTATCTGTTCCTTTCCAAGGAGCGCTGCAGATCTTGCTTTTACAATGTTCTTCGTGTTGTTGCTGGATGCTAAGTTGTCTATTAGCTTCACAGCATCTTCAGGATTCCTTGTGGTGAATTTGCCTTCACTCGCAGTATCCAGAGCCATCTGATATTTCAGCGCGATGCCTCTGAAGAAAGTGCAGAGCAGTTGCACCTTGTTGAATCCATGGTGTGGACAATCTCGCTGGTAAGACTTGAATCTGATCCAGGTATCCTTGAATGACTCTCCAGGCTCCTGGTTGAATGTGGCAATTTTCCTCCTTAAGTCTTCAGCGCGCGCATCATCAAAGAAGTTACGCAGAAATGCATTTTTGATGTCGCTCCAGGATGTAAAAGATCCTGGTGGTAGCTGCTTAAGCCACTGTAAAGCTTCTCCAGATAAAGAGTGTTTGAAGAGCTTACAGAGAAGGTAGTTCACGGGGACTCCATTGGCTTTGATAGCAGATATGAGATCCTCGAACCTCTCTAGAAGTCCATGGGATGCTCATTGGACAGCCCACAGTAGGGTGTCTGTCCCACAAGGGTGTAGTACTGCGGCTTGAGCTCGAAATCACCTCTCTGAATAGCAGGGGGACGAATGGCTGATCTGTTGGTGTAGAACTGATCTGGACGGTTGTAGTCAGCTAGTGTTCGAGCAGCCTCTCCTACAGGTTGAACAGCTCCTGTAGGTGCAGTTTCTGGTTCAGGGATTACTTATTTCTGAGCATTGAGCTTCTGACCAGCTTCATTACGAAGGTGACCTTCTTGGTCACGCAAGTCTCCATTCTCATCTCGTGTGAGAATAATCGGCGCAACCATGACTCGCGGAACAGTAACGATCGATATACAGATAAGGGTATCGATCAATGTCGGATGAAACGTGTCGGTCGACGGTGAAGTGGTGTCGGTCGACAGGAAGGTGCGAGTATCGGTCGATGAAGACGGTGTCTCGGTCGACAGGGGTGCGTCGATATCGGTCGACAGACAGTTATTGATGTCGATCGGTGCGGAACGAATTTCCTAAGGGATTGAACGTTCCAAGCTAGAAGGGTCTTCTGAGAACAAAAGTTGAGATGCCTTGTTACTTCTGGTACTGCTGGGCATGTACCTGAAAAGACAAGAAAAAAATTGTGTCAGAAAACAAATTAAAGTAAATATAACCGAGACCTAATCAGATTAAATCATATTGTATCAAAGCTCCCCGGAAATGGCGCCAAATTTGATATCACTCAAATTACCCTAAGGAGTGACTTTACTCTCTCAAATAAGAGGTTCAGTTGTAGTACTTAGGGATCGAATCCAAAGAGAGCTAGTGTACAAATAAGATGCAATCTTAGTGACTATGCTAGGTTAAAAATGGATTAAAGTAAAATGCAGGTTTTTGAGTAATGGTAAGATTACTAAGTTGAAAGGTTTTGGTTTTAGACAATAAAGAAAAATAGTTAGATTCAGGGTAGGTATTCAGGAATTCAAGATTATAAGTACAATATATGCTAACAAGTTGCTTGCATGATATGTCAGAGCTCAACACTATTAAATGAATCCATCAGCTCTCGCAATATTTAGACCATCTATTACTTAGATGCTAAATGGTGTTTGCGGTCAGCTATATCGCCGACAGTATCGATCAATTATTCGATAGGAATATCGACAGATATACCTCTAGCTACGTCGATCGATTACTCTATAGGAGTACCGATCGATATGGCTCTAAGCAGAACTTATGCGCGAGTTGATACAGTGCTCACCATGATCTTATATAAGCATTCGTTTGTCTCAAGAGGGTCATAGCATGTCTAGGATGTTGTAAGGAATTGTATTAAATAAATAATGCAATCCAAGTTCATGTTCTAGGTAGATAATCTAGAAAAAGCATTAGTGAACAATCCTAACAATAAATATCACAACTATAGCAAATACAGGTTGGGGCTAATCCCTCATATCCTATTTAAACCCTAAATCTAACAAATGAATCTACTCAGACATGGCTAAGTGATTCATAGTAACAAGGTAATAATAGGAGTTCATAGATCTATTAGAGGAGTGAACACTTAAGTTCCAATCACAATTCTCTTTGGATCTCTCCTCTAGATCTAGAATCCTATAAGCTTTGTTAAGAAGAACAAGTAAAGAACTGAATAGAACTTTACGAGAACTTGCAAAGTAATGAAATAGTAAAAGAAATGAGTAGAAAAGATGGAGGTAAAAAGCTTGTTAATAGTCGTAAGCTGCCAAAACACTTAGGCACATATAAATATGAGTTCATTAGGTTAAAAACTCGTCAGGGGCAATCTTGTAAAAATGTGATGTCGTGCGCTTCAAGTTCGGTCAGGTCCAACTTGTCTTCTGCCGCTCAATAAATCGATCGATAGTATTGGGTCTACATCGATCGATTATGATCTCGATGTATCGTCCTTCGGCAAATGTGTGTCGATCGATAGCAAGGAATGTGCATCGATCGATGTGTAGCTCCGGATGTCGACCTCTGGTCTGATCTCGGGTGAACTCTTCTTTAAGCTCTAAAAAGGTACCTAAAACATCACTTTTCTCCAAAATGCTCCTGAGCCTGAAAACATACCTTATAGACTCCAAAACATAGATAATAGTAATAAAAATACTCATATACCATGAGTAAAAACGGATAAAATCCATGGTATATCAACTCCCCCAGACTTAAATTTTTGCTTGTCCTCAAGCAAACACACAGGCAGTCTTTATGAAAGAGGTTTTAATAAGCAGGGACTGAATGAAATTCAAACTTAGAATCATAACCTATACTTTGTTGCAAACCACATCTAAGAATCTGTCAATCACAGAAGTACATTATGCAATATCCTAATTAAACAACCTTGATGATCCAGCCAACAACTTAGCAATCCTGTCTGACCAATGATATACCATGGATTTAGTCAGACAGGATTGCTAAGTTTTTGGCTGGATGATCAAGGTTGTTAAATTAGAATATTGCATAATGTACTTCTGTGATTGACATATTCTTAGATGTGGTTTGCAACAAAGTAGAGGTTATGATTCTAAGTTTGAATTTTATTGAGTCCATGCTTTTTAAAACCTCTTTCATAAAGACTGCCTGTGTGTTTGCTTGAGGACAAGCAAAAAGTTAAGTTTGGGGGAGTTGATATACCATGGATTTTATCCGTTTTTACCCATGGTATATGAGTATTTTTATAACTATTATCTATGTTTTGTAGTCTATTAGGTATGTTTTCTGGCTCAGGAGCATTTTGGAGAAAAGTTATGTTTTAGGTGCCTTTTGGGAGCTTAAAGAAGAGTTCACCCGAGATCAGACCAGAGGTCGAAATCCGGAGCTACACATCGATAGATGCACACTCTGTGCTATCAATCGACACACATTCGCCAAAGGACGATACATCGAGATCATAATCGATCGATGTACATCCAGTACTATCGATCGATATCGAGCGGCGAAAGAAGACAAGTTGGACTTGGCCGAACTTGAAGCCCACGACATCACATTTTTAAAAGATTGCCCCTGACGAGTTTTTAACCTAATGAACTCATATTTATATTTGCCTAAGTGTTTTTGGCAAAGTAGAGCTTTTTACCACCATCTTTTCTACACATTTCTTTTACCATCGTTTCATTACTTTGCAAGTTCTCAATAAAATTATATTCAGTTCTTAATTCTTTACTTGTTCTTCTTAACAAAGGTTATAGGATTCTAGATCTAGAGGAAATATCCAAAGAGATTTGTGATTTGAACTTAAGTGTTCATTTCTCTAATAAATCTATGAACTCCTATTATTACCTTGTTAAAATGAATCACTTAGCCATGTCTGAGTAGATTCACTTCTTAGATTTAGGGTTTAAATAGGATATGAGGGATTAGCCCCAACCTACATCTGCTATAGTTGTGATATTTATTGTTAGGATTGTTTACTATTGCTTTTTCTAGATTAGCTAACTAGAACATGAACTTTGATTGCATTATTCATTTAATATAATTCCTGATAACATCCTAAACATGCTATGACCCTCTTGAGACAAGCGAAAGCTGATCTAAGATCATGGTGAGCACTGTATCAACTCGTGCATAAGTTCTGCTTAGAGCCGTATCGATCGATACTCCTATAGAGAAATCGATCGACGTAGCTCGAGGTGTATCGGTCGATATTCCTATCGAATAATCGATCGATACTGTCGGCGATATAGCTGACCACAAACACCTTTTAGCATCTAAGTAATAGATGGTCTAAATATTGCGAGAGCTGATGGATTCATTTAATAGTGTTGAGCTCTGACATATCATGCAAGCAACTTGTTAGCATTTATAGTACTTATAATCCTGAATTCCTGAATACCTACCCTGAATCTAACTACTTTTCTTTATTGTCTTAACCCAAAACCTTTCAACTGAGTAATCTTACCATTACTCAAAAACCTGCATTTTACTTTAAACTATTTTCAACCTAGCATAGTCACTAAGATTGCATCTTATTTGTACACTAGCTCTCTGTGGATTCGACCCTTAAGTGCTACAACTGAACCTCTTATTAGAGAGAGTAAAGTCACTTCTTAGGGATAAACATTTGAGTGATATCAATATCAGTCACCTTCTTCATGAACTTAGCTGAAGCCTCAGCTTGCCTCTTCACAGTCCTTCTAATCTCTTTGCACTTGTTGGTGAGCTTGAAGATGGTTCTGTCCTGAGCCTAGTTCCACCTCTGGAGATTGCCAATATGGTCATTAGCTTGGCAAAGGGGACCAAGAGGTAAGGCACCAGGGCGCTGATCAAAGTGGTATCGAAGAGGGCCAAAGAGATGCTAAGTGGACTTGCTTGTGTGACACTCATGGAATACAGCTGTCTTATCTGATTGCTTCTTGGCTGATGGTAATGTCATGGGACCAAGAGCTCCATGAGGTCCAAGGAGGTGCTGCTCACTGATATCAAATCTGATTGCTCCTGGAGTGCTCAAGGTGGTGAGCGGAAAGTTTGGAAGAACCAGTTCAACTGCTTTGGTACCTCTCAGGTATGAGTAGACACAGTTGCCATTGAACCTTCCAGAGAAGTATTGAGCCAGCTTCAAGTAGTTACCATCCATGAAAGAGGGGCCAGTTACATCATTGCCTAAGATGATACCCTTATGCTGAAGTAAAGGTGTTATCAAGCCACCAATCCCAATCTGAGCATCTGAATCCTTGTTAGTCCAAGCATAATCCTTGTAGAGCAAGAGGCGCTTCACAAAGAACCAAACCATACTAAACTCCTTGTAGAAATCAGTGGGGACTTCGGGCAGCTGAGTAGTTGAAGCATAGTGCTGGACAGCCTGATGTAGAAATAGTAGATCATCTCCATTGACATTCCCTGGCTCCTTTCTTGGGAAGATGGTGTGGACAATCAGCCTATGGAGATAGCGCACAGAAGGGTGCCTGATAGAAGCATTCTAGTCGCGGCTGGAGACTCTTTCCTTGCCAGCTAACAGCTTGTAGGTGTAGTGTGCAAGGCTCTTCTTTGGTGGAAGCCTTTCAAGCTTTGGCATGGAAGGCTCCTTTGAGTCCTTAAGACCAAGCACTGCCCCAATCTCCTTAAAGGTCATGATGTAAACCTTTCCATCCATCTTGAACCTGATTCTTCCCCATCCTTGCTTCACATGCTTAGAAGAGTGAAAGGTGGCCTCCAATGTTGCCAAGAATTGACAAGAAACCTCCTTGTATGTGGGACAAGCCATGTCATAGAAGCTTCCCATGTTCATTTGGTCTAGCATGCCTTTGATGTCTTCAACAATGTCCAACTCCTTCATGATCACCACATCAGCAAATATGGTTGGAGGCCAAGAAATACCATGCCTCAAGTGATCTACCAGCTCATCTTCAGTAGGCTTCTTGCTCATATCTCTTTTAGCATTGAAATTGGCCTTCTTGAGAGGACCTTGCTCTTCTTCACTACTCCTCTCACTTTCCTCAATGGAGGGAGGCGCCCCACTTTTACCATCATCACTCTCTTCAACTATAGGCTTGTTGCCTGCTTTCTTAGCTGTTGCCTTTGTCCTTAGAATGTTCATGCTGCCTACATCTTCTTCAAATTCCAGCATGGAGCCTAATTCTTTGCCAAACTGAGCAGTCACCCTTTTTGCAGCCTCAACCTTCTCTCTTACAATCAAGTCCTCATCTTTTCTCCCCATTGGTACCTGAAAAATTCAGACCTTGGAAAAGAATAAGCACAAGAAAGTAGAAGACTTTTGAATGAAAGAGGCATGACGAAGCAAATGTGATCTTAGTTCATGAACATTAACCTAAGCAAAGCTATCACAATGCAATCAAGCTTGAAAACAAGAGGGATATGAGCTAAGTGTGAAGCATCTCATGTTCAAAATACTAAAAAGTTGTTGTTTTTTTTTTTAGAATATGAGAGTCTCAAATTAGCTAATCCCATGAGCAAACAACTTCCAGATCGAAATTACAGCCTATCAAGCCTAACCACAACCTAGCCAACCAATCTAAACCTCAATCAACCTTGATTAAGCAATTATTGAAAAACCCCAAATCACATGAACCCTAATTTCTAAAATTTCAAATTCAGCTCAATTTCACCATCAAATCATCAAGCCAGCATGATATAAGCTTTCCCTAGTATATTACACAAGAATCTAGCAAGAGAATGGTCAAATTTCAAGTTCAAATATTTAGGGTTCATGAGCATTACGAATTTGAACTTAAAGAAACCATACCTTGCTGTGAATGAATGAAAAAGATGAATGGATTCAAGAAAATAGACTAAGAGGGTGAAAACTTGGATGTAGAAAAAGGAATGGAGTGATTTGGTGGAGATTTGAGTGAGATATGAGGTTTTTGGTGAATGGAGGCTAGAGAGGTTTTTAGATTTGGGAAGAGGATGAAATGAGGAGAGAGAGACACAATTTTTAGGTCACAGGATTGAACCGGGTCGGGTCTGGGTCGTGGGTCGTCGGGCTTGGGTCGAGAAAAGGGAAAGAAAAAATACATGGGTCATGAGCGGGTCGAATGGACTGCGTCGTCCGTACACTCACCCGAGCGGGGTTCTCACCCCGGGTAAATCACCCCGGGTACAACTCGTCATTTCCCCTTGGTTCCACCCGAGCGGGTTCCTTAACCCGGGTACATCACCCCGGGTACGTACTCGTCTTCAATTCCTCGGTCGGACCCGAGCGGGTATGCTAACCAGGGTACTCCACCCCGGGTACCACTCGACCAAAACTCATTTTTTCACTTCCTTCCTTCTTAAATCATTGATCCAACCCATCTTCACCATGTTTACTCCACCCAAAGATCCAAGCCATCACAAAACCATGCTCTCCACTTCTTCCATAGGACTTTTTGTTGAAAAGAAAATCCTAATGCAATATTTACAAGGATAGCCATGGGATTTCCTCCCAAGTGAGATTGTTTAAAGTCATTAGCTTGACTTTGCCTCCTTTAAGACTAGTCTGGGGCAGGATTAGAGAGTGGAGTTGATGTCCCATTCTCCTTGGGTGTTGTGGCCATGTCTGCTTGACCCTCTGTCCATTCACTGTGAAATCATTACCGTGCTTGTCCCAAAGCACAATTGCTCCATAAGGCTTCACTTCCTTAAGCTCAAATGGACCAGACAATTTTGACTTGAGCTTCCCTGGAAATAACTTCAGCCTAGAGTTGTAGAGAAGGACTGGATCTCCAGTTTTGAATTCCTTCGTCAAAATGATCTTGTCATGAAAGGCATTGGTTTTCTCCTTGTAGATCCTTGAGTTCTCAAAAGCATCCATCCTTATATCATCAAGCTCATGTAACTGAAAGAGTCTCTTCTCCTTTGCACTCTTGATGTCAAAGTTCAGCAGCTTCATAGCTCACAATGCCTTGTATTCAAGTTCAACTTGTAGATGGCAAGCCTTTCCAAAGACAAGGTTGAAAGGAGTAGTGCGTAAAGGAGTCTTGTAGGCTGTTCTATATTCCCAAAGTGCATCATCAAGCTTGTCTGACCAATCCTTCCTCTTAGTTCCCACAATCTTCTCCAATATTCCCTTGATTTCTCTATTGGCGATCTCAACTTGACCACTTGTTTGAGGGTGTTAAGGTGTTGCCACCTTGTGCTTCACTCTCTTCTTCTTGAGAAGACCTTCAAACAGCTTGGGAAACCAAATCTTGGGAAGATTATGCTCTTGAACATCTTTAACACTACTCTTGAGTAATTTTTGTGGGAACCGAAATTCACACCGTCGAGTTCTGTTAATCGGAGGAAAGCCAATTTAACCTAGCCTTCCCTGAAGGTCCCGGTTATCTGCTGGGCCACGCACAACACAATCAATATGATAGAAAATATGAAGTAGATAATCGTAAGAACAAAAGAAGAGCGAAAAGATCTTATTTCCGAATTCGCGTTTGAGCGTGAACAACAGGTAGGATCCTAGGCCACGAGAGCTGTCGGTATGTTCGCTAGACTAGCCACCTAAGTTCTAACCTAGTTGAGTCGCAGCTCGATAGTAAAAACGGAAAAATTCCTAATTTGCTTAAGTGCTAAGTTTGCTCTGAGAAATCTCTCCCCTTCCTCCTCGCCCATAGCTCTCCTTATACACTCCCTTCTAGGTCGGTTTGCTCCCCTTGGGCCGGACTTGTCTCGAGGCGGGATTTTCCATTTTTGTCATCTCGTGATTATCTTCGGAAACTTGACATTTATCTTCGGAAACTTCATATTTATCATTTGGAAACTTGACATTTATCCTTTCCTGCAAATAAAAACAGACCATCATACCAGCTTTGGGCTCAATCTTATTTCGAAATCATAAGTGGGCCGTCTAGCAGTGATCCAGGCCACTTCGGGCCATTTTCGAAATTTAGACGTTTTTCCTACGATTTTTCGTAAGAGACCGCTTTCGTCTTGACGCTGGTCTTTCCAGATGGATTCCAACTCTTCATATAGTTAGGACGACCAGTATTTAAGCTGACCACGTCTGTTTTATACGACAGGTGAGGATCCATCTCGACGACCGGATCTTTCATAACTTTTCCCGAAGTCCTTCTTTGATAATCCCGAGTGAGATGGTACATGACTGTTTTGTCCGTAGACCTGATGGTCGAGCTATGGGAACTTAGACAAGGAGGCACGGTTTCGGGACGGGACGGTCCTTGCCCTAGGACGGGACGACCTCGGCACGGGTCATCCTCGCCCGTGGGCGAGGTGGACTCGGCACGGGCCGTCCTCGCCCGTGGGCGAGGCGACCTCGGCACGGGCCGTCTTCGCCCATGGACGAGGCGGCCTCGGTGCGGGCCGTCCTCGCCAATGGGCGAGGTGACCTCGGCACGGGCCGTCCTTGCCGGTGGGCGAGGTGGCTTGTGTCCGGTCGGTCCGATCCATACTTGTTTATGTTCGAGACCTCATCCAGACTGAATGAATTCCCGATGCTCTCTAGTTCGTGTCCGCGGAAAACTGTCTTTTATTCGGTTAACCGTTTCCCGGGAACGTTTGGTTTTCAAAGACTAAACAAGAGTTGGTTTTCCGAGAACTTTCGGGCATTGATTCTGTCGTGACCGGTTTTGACCCCAACAGTTAGCCTCCCAGCTAGCTAGGATCAGTGGACCTGAGTGTGAGGTCCTAGCTTGCGGTACGACTCGTCTAGGTAGAATCAGACGTAATCGTTTGCCAAAAGTTCGAGAGTGAACAGTAACTCTTTTTTTATATATGGGTGGAGTAAGTCTTTGCTCACTTTCCTCCACAAGAAAATTTCTTCAAAGTAAAAACTTCTCTCATTGTCTGTCTCAAGGAGTGCTGTACCGCAGATCGTTCGCTGGACCATACCTCAGATACGTCACGCCCCGGGAAGCAGCCAGAATCTTGGTCGAACTACACGAAGGAGATTGCGGATCCCACTCTATTGGGAGGAGCCTGGTGCTGAGAGCTAAAAGAGCAGGTTACTATTGGTCCACGATGGCAGAAGAAGCTAACAAAAAAAGCCAAATTATGTGACAAATGCCAGAGAAATGCTCCAATCCCCAGATTACCCCCAGAGAACCTCAAATCCATAAGTTCACCGTGGCCCTTCAGAAAATGGGGCATGGACATAGTGGAAAAGTTCCCTACGGCGCCGGGGCAGAAGGTCTTCATCCTAATAGTAAAAGACTATTTCTCAAAATTGGTCGAAGCAGAGGCGCTCAGCAGAATTACCGACCTCCAGATCAAAAAGTTCATATGGACGCACGTGATCACGCGGTTCGGGGTTCCAGAAGAAATTGTCACAGACAACGGACCCCAGTTCACAAGCCATAACTTCAAGGAGTTCTGCAAAGACTGGGGCATCAAGCTCTCTTTCGCTACACCATGGCACAATCAGTCCAACGGACAAGCAGAATCCACGAACAAAACCGTGGTGAACATTCTGAAGAAACGTCTAGAAGGGTCCCAAGGGAACTGGGCAGAGGAGCTACACGGAGCCCTTTGGGCCTACCGAACCAACCCAAAGACGGCAACCCAAGAAACTCCATATGCACTCGTGTATGGGACATAGGCTGTAATCCCAACAGAAATGCACGTAAAAACTACGATCTCAGGGACAAACTCTCAAGAGAAGAATCACGAGCTAATGTCATTGAGCGTCGACCTGCTCGACGAAAAGAGAGAAGCAGCTCGACTAAGAAACTGGTCGTATCAGCAAGAAGTAGCTAAAACCTACACCAAGAAGGTCAGAACCAGAACCTTGGAGCAAGGAGATTAGGTCCTACGACAACCGGAGAAAACAACTGGAAAACTCTCCCCCGCGTGGGAGGGACCCTACACGATAATCGAGGTACAGGGGGCAGGCGCGTACAGGCTACAAGATATCCAAGGTAAAATACAACCAAACTGTTTGAACGCCCTGCACCTTAGGATATACCATTTCTAGATCACAATATTTATTATTTTTAAGCATTATGTCTTCCTGCTCCTATGAACGCTGATCGTCTCCGGAAAAAGCATATATAATAAGATAGTTCCGACTATAAAAGACTAGTATGAATACCATAATGCTTAAAGGGGCAAACAAGCTGGATCAGGTCAAAGAGACCTCTGATCCTTGCCAACCCTCATTGACAGGTGGCATAGCCACTTAAAAACAAAACGGGTATGAGACATGAGGTAGGAATGGTTCTGCGCAAGCCCGAGTATGCCGTCGATACTACCTAAAACCCTTGTATAGCCTCAGGCATATCGGGGTCCCAAACTAGAAATACCAAAAAGTGAGAGGTACCTATGTTAAAACGCTACGGCTAAGTTAACATGGGGGACACAAGGTATAATTGCCACTGTGCAAGTGCAGAAGTCCGGGAGGACCCTAACAAAATCCTGTTTCTTCAGACATGGAAAACAACGTAAGCCTGGCATGATAGTTTTCACCACACCAGCACCCTTTAAGTCTGATAGTGGCTTTCTGCAGAAAGCATAGTGCAGCACGGGAACTCGATAGTGACCAGCTTCCGAGCGGTAGAATACGAAATCCCCACAGGTACCAGTAGTGGCCTCACCTAGGATGGCAGCATACGGTCCCTTAAAATATAAATCGAATGCCCCAGGGTTATTAAGAAATTTCGGTTCCCCATGCAGCCTCCGGGTCTTGAACAAATTTCTTCAAAACCTGGAAAAGGTAAACCTCCAGGTTCTTTATAACTCTCGGGCCCATCTCCAATACAAAGTTGAAACCCACGGGTTAGACTAATCTCTAAAAAGACCTCGGGGTCCAAGGACTACGAGTCCAATTCAAGACCTAAGGGTCCAGAACCTAAGGGTTCCATAAAAGACCTCAGGGTCCAAGGACCACAAGTCCAATTCGAGACCTAAGGGTCCAGAACCTCAGAGTTCCCTATAAAACCTCAGGGTTCAAAGACCATAAGTCTAATTCAGGGGACCTCAGGACCCTAAGACTTCTTCAGGCGGCCCCCGAGTCTCATACGAGGGAACCATGGAAATAAGGTCCTATGAGCGATCCCCCGCCTACGAGGCAACAAAGAAGCATAAAAAGAAAGGAACCTCCAGGTTCGAACTCAAGGAAAAAGCAAAAACAAGGTGTAGAAGAATCAAAAAGGTTCAACACAAGAATCCTTAATCCAAAGAAAATCCAGGAAAAACAACAAGAAAGAAAATAATCTCAAGCATCTAGAATGGTGGACCAGCCGGAACACGAGACTCCACAGCAGAGAATCCGTCAGCCAGAGGTGTCGACCCTGCAAACCAGAATAAATGTTGGCGGTACTCTTCCAAGAGATCCCAATGCTCCGTCCTCTTCTACAGCTACTCTTTCATAAGCTCCCACCTAGTCGAAGCTCTCACTTGCTGAATCAGCAGGTCACGCTGGGCCGCCATATCATTCACTCGGTTACGAAGGGAAAGCAATTCAGAAAGGAGCCTTTGCTGAATAACCACTAGCAGCGTATCCTCAGTCGTGCTTTGAGAGTAAAAAGGCCTAACTCCCACACCTGACGACACCATCCTAGCCAATCGAGGAGGAGGCGCATAGGGAGGACGCCTCCTCTGTGCTTCAGTTTGCTGATACTCATCAAAAAGAACAGTAGCAGGAAGCCTCGCAGCATTGCCTGAAAAGCGAAAGATGAGATTCTGCTGCAACGAAATCACGTTAAAAAGAGACTCAGGAGCAAGGATTTACCCCAGAGATGACTATTGCGCAGAACCTCCTTACTCATCAAAAAGCGTATTTCACGGAAACAACGAGGAATCATCAATATCTTCTTCGCAACCGCTTCTCCAAGAAAGGACACCGGACGAGACACATCTGAAAGAAAAACCAACTATCAGTCGATCAGCTACCATAAGAAGAAAAACAATAGGTAGAAAGACTCACCAACGGTACGCCAAAGTAGGGTAATGGATGGGTTCTTGGATCTTCATAAACACGTATCGACCGCTCCAATTATTATCAAAAGAGGAATTTCTCCGGATACCTCTCCGAGGCTCCTCAACTAAGGGAGCACCGTCACAAGGCTGAAGATAGTAAAACCCGAGCGTAACCTTCAAAGGGACAAAGTGGTAGGAGTACAGAACCTCATGAACTCCGATGTCAAGACCATGAAGCTCCCCGAGTACTTGGATCAACATCAGAATCTTCCAAGACAAGGGTGTGAGTTGAGATGGAAAAAGGCCAAAGAACGACGATATTTCAGCCACCAGCGGAGGAATGATTCCCCGGAAACCTGCTACCAGATACGCCTCATAGATAGCTATCTCCCCCGATCCTCCATCAGGCGCACGTTCGAACTCTAAAGGACTCCTCATTTGTACCGACGGGTGGATCCCGTACTTCCTCCGAATGACCTCCAAATCTCTCTCACGAATCTTAGAGCGCGGACCGTCATTGAGAGCAAAGCAATCGCGTTGCTTCAAGGGTGTATCGGGACTGCCTCACTACCTGCATCAGAAGCCGTTCCGAAGGAAGTAATCGGCGAAGAGAATGGATCAGCAGATAAACGGCAAGGTCTTGCATGACCACCCACGAACGAAGCAGGAAGATCGGGGTTAATCTCGTTGAATGAAGGATGGATCAATCTCCGTAGTGTGCACCCTAGATATACCTCCAACTTTTTCCTTTTTTGGAGCCAGAAAAGGAAATTGAATATTTCCAAAATCTTCGGAAGAATTCCTCGCGACCAGACAGGAAAAAGGAAAGTTGCCAGAAGAAGTTGCAAACCTCCGACTCTTCCAAAGAAAACTCATCTCCAACCGCGCGTGGAATATGCATCAAAACCCCGGCTCCATCATCTTCGAAGAGCTAGAAGAAATTACCATTAGCCTTCGCCTAAACATGGAGGGATCAGTCTTTTCCTAGGTTCAGAATGAGTTCAGACTTGAGTGGAATCTATGCTGGCGGATAGGGTCCTGCCCAAAGGGACCCTGATGAGAATGAGCAACCCCGGTTGACTCGAGTGCACAGGTTATCCCTCGACTTCGATGACAAAATCGATAAATAAGGGGCAAGCTGTTGGGGAAAAATATCCCGGTTCTATTTCCCCCAGCCTCCAGGCAGGACCTAGATCCCCGGATCCCTGAAAAACAGATACCCCGGTCCCTGTCCGAGGGAACCTTAAACCTGGGTCCCTGAACCCTGAGCTGGGTCCCTGAACCCTGCTCCCTTCCGCAAAATAGAAAACTTCCGACAAGGAGAATTCTTCCATATTTCCGAATATGGAAGAGTTTAACCTAACCTAGATGACTCATAGACGACTATATAAGGATGACTAAAGCCCTAGAGAAGGGGATCGACATCTGGAGACTTAGAGATTATACTTAGGTGGCTAGGGTTAGGGTTCATACGATTAAACTTGTAATCCTTGCTTGTTCTATGTAATAAAGATCTCTTTAAGTCTTATTTCTCTTCAATCTCTTCAATTCTTCTTCAACCTTTACGAAATATCATTAAATCACCTTGAGGGATCAGCTTATCCATTGTTCCGTGGTACTCTAAAAAGACCCTACACAAAAAATCCCCTAACAGGTTGTATTTCTGGGAGAGGACTTTCATCTCCTCTTCCATGTTGATGAAGTCTGTAGCCTTGTGAAGGGGGTCTTGGATTGTTCTCGGTTTTTTGAGAGATATCCATTGTCGGAGTTTCGACCTATACCAGAGAGTTTTCTGCAGAGCATCGATTGCCACTTTGTCACTGATCCTGGTGACTCTTGCCATTACTAGCTTGAACCTGTTCATGAACTCGCGGAGTGGTTCATCTTCTCTTTGAGACAGACTCCATAGGTCTACATCTGAGGTTTTTCTGTCCATGAACATGGAGTATTGCTTTAGAAACTCCGAGGCGAGCTGGCGGAAACTTCCGATAGAGTTTTGTTTCAGGCGAGAAAACCACTCGAGCGCGGCTCCTTTGAGGTTCTCGACGAAGAGGAGGCAGTAGCCAGCGTCTCGTTCGCGTTCCTTGAGTTTGCACCTTCCCATCGCAATCTAGAAAGACTGCAGATGCGCCTTCGGGTCGGTGGTGCCATCGTAGACAGGAATTTTGATCTTCCCTGGATCTGAGATGTTAGTTTCCGTAATCCGGGCAGTGACCGGAGTTTTGCGTGCTTCCTCGAGAAGTCTGTCGATCTCGGGCGCAGCGCTCGTCGCGTGGTGGATTTGCAATTTTAACACTTTGACCTCTGCCACGGTTTTTGCGATATACTCGCGGAGATCATGGATCTCGTCAGGGTTTGCGGCGGCCTTCTGAGCCTGCCGGCGCTGGTTGCGGTGGATCCGAGCCTGATTCTCGGCTAGTTCTTCCTGCTCTACCCAATTGAGGTTTTCTTCTTCCTCTGTTATGGGTTTTAAAAACGACGCGTCCTGCCGAGCTGACTAGCTTCGCGTTCTTCGTGGGTGGACCTCAGCGCCTTCGTCCGAGCGGTCGGACTGGTCGCTTATGTCTAGATCGATCCGCTCGATATCGTCCTCTTCGTTGCTCCCGGCGGGAGGTGGAAGGTTCTCCGTAGTCGGCTGTGCACCTGGCGGGAGCATTTCGTCAGGGTTTTGGCCTGAAGAATTTTTGTCCGCACGTGCAGCTCGAGCGCCCGGAGTCTCGAATTCGAGTCTTATACCGCTGCGGCCTCTTGTGGCCCCGCGCGGGGCTTTGCCCTTGGCCTTCGCCGTTATGGTTTCCACCTGTTTTGCGAGAGAGGCCACAAGTTTTCCTTGTTCGTCCGATTTTTTCTGAGCGGAGGCTAACAATTCATTCATCTGGTCTAGTTTCGCGGTGTCAATGGTGACCGTCGATACGTTTCCAGCTGGAGTTCTATCAGCGTTGGCATCGACGGGAGCCCCGTCGTGCGTTTGCTGGTCTTTGTCAGCGTCGGTTGTCATACTTAACTGAGCATGCGTGGTTGCGAGAGAGATAGATCCGTACCCCCCCCTCCTTCTAGCGCTAAACTGTGGGAACCGAAATTCACACCGTCGAGTTTTGTTAATCGAAGGAAAGCCAAGTTAACCTAGCTTTCCCTGAAGGTCCCAGTTATCTGCTGGGCCACGCACAATACAATTAATATGATAGAAAATACGAAGTAGTTAACCGTAAGAACAAAGAAGAGGGAAAATATCTTATTTCCGAATTCGTGTTTGAGCGTGAACAACAGGTAGGATCCTAGGCCACGAGAGTTGTCGGTATGTTCGCTAGTCTAGCCACCTAAGTTCTAACCTAGTTGAGTCGCACCTCGATAGTAAAAACGGAAAAATGCCTAATTTGCTCTATGTGCTAAGTTTTCTCTGAGAAAGCTCTCCCCTTCATCCTGGCCCCAAGCTCTCCTTATATACTACCTTCTTGGTCGGTTTGCTCCCCTTGGGATGGACTTGCCGCGAGGCGGGCTTTTCCATTTTTTGTCATCTCTCGTGATTATTTTCGGAAACTTGACATTTATCTTTGAAAACTTCATATTTATCTTTTGGAAACTTGACATTTATCCTTTCCTGCAAATAAAAATATACCGTCATACCAGCTTTGGGCTCAATCTTATTTCGAAATCGTAAGTGGCCCGTCTAGCCGTGATCCAGCCCACTTCGGGCTGTTTTTGGACTTTAGACGTTTTTCCTACGATTTCTCGTAAGAGACCGCTTTTGGCTTGACGCTGGTCTTTCCGGATGGATTCCAACTCTTCGTATAGTTAGGAGGACCGGTGTTTAAGCTGACCACGTCCGTTTTATACGACAGGTGAGCATCCATCTCAACGACCGGATCTTTCATAACTTTTCCCGAAGTCCTTCTTTGATAACCCCGAGTGAGATGGTACATGAGTGTTGTCTCCGTAGACCTGATGGTCGAGCTATGGGAACTTTGACGAGGAGGCACGTTTCGGGACGAGACGGTCCTTGCCCTTGGACGAGACGACCTCGGCATGTGTCGTCCTCGTCCATGGGCGAAGCGGCCTCGATGCGGGCCGTCCTCGCCCGTGGGCGAGGCGACCTCGGCACGGGCCGTCCTCGCCAGTGGGCGAGGCGGCCTCGGTGCGGGTCGTCCTCGCCCGTGGGAACCGAAATTCGCACTGTCGATTTTAATGAATAAGATTGCGGAGGAAAGCCAAGTTAACCTGACTTTCCTTGAAGGTCCGAATTCTCTGCGTTGCCAAACGAAATTGAGAAAGTTAACAGATGACAAAGATAAAAATTGCGGTATTTGCTCGAAGGCGTTTTATTAAATGAAAGATATGAATACAAGGATTCTCCGAAAGACAGAGAGATTTGCGATTAAAGAAAAAGATAGAGTCGCAGGCAGCCAAACGTCCTAAGCCTTGCTCCGCTAGTCTAACCACTTAAACCCTAATTCTTCTAAGCTAGCAAAGTGCTCTAAATCTAATTTTCGGATGCCCTTCTCCTCTGATCTTGCTCTCCTTATATACTCACTCCTAGGTCGGTTTTCCTTAGGATGATGGACCTCGCCTTTGGGACCAAATTTATCTCTTCAGGAAATATTCCATTTTCGTCGGTCTTCGTAATTATCCTCGAGTTTTCCCCTATTTTCCGGTGACTTGATGTTTATCCGATGTTTGGGAAATTGGATAAACCGTCATAGTCTGATTGGGCCTGAATTCTTAAAATCGTAAGTAAGTCCGTGGACTTAAGTCGTTGAACGTTTTATACGATTTCTCGGAAAGACTATCTTTCTCGTAAAATAAACCGTATAGCCTAAAGGATCGATGTTCGAGTTAATCGATCTTGTTTTACACGATATCCTGTACGAGAAATCCAACCTTTCAAATTTTTGTTGTAAAACATCGAGGATGATTCCAATCGAGAGATGTTAATTCCGTAGCCGTGATCGTATCAAACCCACGAGGATTGATCCAAGCAAGCCAAGATGGGATCAGACCGAGCATGATGGGACCGAAACCAGGACGAGGACCGAGACCAGGATGAGGACCGTCAACCGGCGCCAGGGGGCTTGCCGCCGGCGCCAGGCCGGCTTGCGTGACGCTTGCCACCGGCGCCAGGGGGCTTGCCGCCGGCGCCAGGGGGCTTGCCGCCGGCGCCAGGTCGGCTTGCGTGACGCTTGCCGCCGGCGCCAGGCCGGCTTGTGTGACGCTTGCAGCCGGCGCCAGGGGGCTTGCCGCCGGCGCCAGGCCGGCTTGCGTCACGCTTGCCGCCGGCACCAGGGGGCTTGCCGCCGGCGCCAGGCCGGCTCCGTCTCGCCTGCCGCCGGCGCCAGGGGTTCTCTGCCGCCCGTGGGTTCTCCGTCGCCTGATCTTTCCCCGTTGGCCGTTCGCGCGGGAAATCTTTGAGTTTGGAAGGATCTTTAGCCGTAGATTTCGAGTTAACCGTTTTTGACCCCAACAGTTAGCCCCCCAGCTCGTAAGATCGGGCGAATGATTCGAGTTTTCTGAAAATCCAAATTTTCGGCTAAGGATTCATTTCCGCAGGAAACCTACGTCATCATTCCTCCCCTTTTTTCTTATAAATAGCCAGCCATCCCTTCTCATTCTTCACATCTTTTCAAATTCTCTCTTCTTCCCTCTCAAGAAAAGAAAATGTCTCCATCCCAAGTTGAAAAGAATGATTCTGATGTTGAGATGGGCGAGGCCAGCCAGGCTCCATCGGTTCCGGCCGTTCAGGACGCTACTCCGTCCCTCATTGATGGGTTTGAATCTTTCAAGGCTAAGCTATCCCCGCGCAGTGCTGCGAAAGGTTCAAAGCGGGCGAGGACTGAGACGCCCGATGTTCCTTCCGCGGCTCCGACTCCTTTGCCTATTTCTCCGATTTCTTTGCCTGCTCCTTTGGCCCCTTCGCATGTTCTTCCGGTTTCCAACTCCGAAGTCCCATCCGATGCCCTCCTGCTTGCGGAAGGGGTTATTGTTCCTGAACAGATTCTTGAACAGATTCCTGATGCTCAGGTCCATCAATCGGGTTCTTCGACTGCTCCGATCGTGATATCTGGGAGGGAGGATGCAATACAATCTACACCACCTCCTCCGGCGAAGAGGGAACTCGTCTTGGGACTGCCAGCGGCTGGTGCCGCGCCCTTGCCCAAGGGAAGGGCAAGAGCTGGTGCGGCACCCGGAGTGAAAAGGAAGCGGGGTGCTAAGAGCGAGGAGGGCGAACTTTCAGAGCCGTTGCCGCGTCGTCGTTCCAAGGTTCGATTTCGATCGATCTGCAATTCTTGCATCGCTTTTTTTTTATGATGATACTTACCCCTTCTTTTGTGGACAGTTTCTGTCGCTGATTGACGGAATGCTTGGCGAGTGTGGGTCGGAAGTCATTCGTCTATCGAAGGAGCTGGAGTCGTTGCAGGAAGCGCTGAAGCGTACTGAGGCTGCATTGCAGACCGTCGAGGACACCCATGCTGCCCATACGTCCCAGCTTGAGGTTCGTATCAGCGACCTTGAGTGTGACCTTGGGAAGACCGCGAGTTTGCTACTCAAGGTGAAGAAGGAGAAGAAGAGCAAATCCTCGGAAGTCTGCCGCCTTCAGCAGAAGGTCCAGACATATGAGGAGATGAACGCCCGTAGATCCTCGGAGGTTGCCGATGCCCGTGACGACTTCTTTGGTCGTCTGACGAGGATGGCCACCCTGTTCGAGTCCTTGATCGCTATCCGCAAGAGGGGCTTGGCTTTAGCGGGGATCGAGGGGAGTCTGGGTGAGCTCGAGTTGCTTCGGGGTAACGAGGCCCCGTCTTTGGACTCGGAGGAAGCCAGACTATCGTCCTGTAAAGGGGAGTGGGCGACCTCCAAGGGAGACTTCGATTCGATCCTTGCCAGCCTGCAAGCCGAATGCACCCTTGCCCGACCTCCGAAGACTCAGAAGATCGGGAGCGCGCGGGAGAGGATTGCGAGGCTGGCGCGGACGAGGCAGGTAGTGGCGGTGCGACCGAGGGAGGCGACGGCGAGGATATCCCTATCGCGGGTGAGTTTGAAGATGAAGGTGACGCTCCTGGGAGTGTCTAAGTTTATCAATCCCTTCGGGGATTTAGTTTTATATGTGTTTCGGCCGTTAAGAGGCCATGATGTATTTACCGGGAGTTGCCGTTGGTGGCTTTGAATCCCTGCCCCTTTTTTTTGGATTTTGTTTGAACTTTTGCGGTCTCAATCTATGAAAAGCTTTTTGATTATTTATGAACTTCAGTTTTTTCGAAGTATGAGAAAGAGGGTGTGAGTTGTCGTCTCATTCCTAGTTCCCTGATGATCACCGTACCTATTGTTTGCATAAAGCGAGATTTTCCGCGGTTTACCGATTTACGCGAAAAGTTCGTGAAACGAATAGGCTTAAGCGAAGAGACAAATTTTTGGATCTCGTATACCATACTATGTCTGTGAGATGTCAAGATCCAGCGTGGCTGGGTTTAGGGCAAGACCTAGGTTTACTCTCGGACTGAGGCTTTGCGATGACAAATCTGCTTTTGTTTTGCCTGTTTGCGATTTTAACCTGACTCGTACCGTTTAAAATCTGCGAATTGTTGTCGGCTTATATGATTTGTCTGGGCGTGAGTCGATCTACTTCCTTTACGAAGAGCTAAACCAAAATTTGGATTTCTTGTATAGCGCGCTATGTTTATCCTTGTCGGATGCAAGAGAGCCTACCCCTTGAAGGGCGGCTATTTGTCTGTTTAGGACGTTAGAGTTCGTTTGTTGTGATCAGCAACAACGAAATGATACCGTTTTGAGGTGCGTTTGTATGTTTTGAGTTCTAGAGACGAAGATTTTGTCTGCAACGTTTTGCGGAAAAAAATGTCCTTCAAGCGTTAGCGACATCTCGCAGTGCCGAAGGTCGATTTTTCCTTATGCCGCATTTCGTGGTTGAAACGCTTGCGGGCATGGGGATGTTTTTGCGAATGTTTGCAGCCAGAAAACTGTTGTTTCCGTTTTTTACGCGGGACCAAGGGGTCGCGTAAATTTTACCCAGGGAGAAACGTCTACATTCACTTCGCTTCGTGAAGTTTGGATGTGATAAACGCTTAGTGGATACTAGATCCGTTGTCATTGCCGTTCAGTAATTGGCGAAATACGTTGTCTAAAATGAGTTTCGAAAGTTTCAGAATTTTCGAAATATGTGGGAGTATACGAGTATACGCACCCCACTCCCCCCCTTTTTAATCGGGGGGGATAGCTGAGTCCGCCGGTTAGCGAGTTGCCTACGTACCCTTTTCGGGGATCAAGCCATCTTGTAGTTCTTTGTATCACGTCATTGTTAGTGATAGTATTTTTTAAGATGCATCGCTTTCCAAGTTCTTGGGATTTTTATGTCTTGCATGTTCGCGATTTGGTACGAACCTGGTTGGACCACTTTTATGACTTTGTATGGTCCTTCCCAGTTTGCTCCCAGTTTTCCTGCGTTTCGTTCGGCAGTGTTTTGGAAGACTTTGCGTAAGACTAAATCGCCTTCTCTGAACCTGCGATGGCGTAAGTTTGAGTTGTAGTACCTTGCGGTAGCGTGCTGGTAATTTTGGATTAGAATGAGTGCCTGGTCGCGGCGTTCATTGATAAGATCGAGGTTGTCCAGCATTATAGCGTCGTTTAAATCCTCTCTTTCGGGGAGGAATCTTCTCTGTACTCCGGGGAATTCTACTTCCGCGGGGATCATGCATTCCGTTCCGTAAACAAGGGCGAATGGGGTTTCACCCGTAGCCCGTCTCGGGGTTGTACGATGCGACCAAAGGACTCCTTCGAGTTCCTCTGCCCATCGCCCCTTTTTGGCGTCTAGGCGCTTTTTTAGTCCGTCAAGGACGGTCTTGTTGATGGTTTCTGCCTGTCCGTTGCATTGCGGATACCTGGGAGTTGACTTTGTAAGTCGTATTTTCCACTTTTCGCAGAATGCTTCGAATCGAGCAGAGATAAATTGAGATCCGTTGTCTGTCACAATTTCGTACGGGACCCCATGTCTAGTTATGATATGTTTCCAGACGAAGTTCTCGACTTGTGTGTCTTTGATACGTGCGTAGGATTCTGCTTCTACCCATTTGGAAAAGAAATCCGTGAGGACTAGGAGGAAACGTTTTTTTTTTGATGGATGCATAGGTCCGACAATGTCCATGGACCATCGTATGAAAGGATAGGGGGAAGAAATTGAGGAGAGGATTACCGCGGGTTGATGGATTGCTGGAGCATGCCTTTGGCATTTCTGGCACTTCCGGGCGAATTTTTCGCAGTCTTTTATCATGGTTGGCAAATAATAACCGTGGCGTTTGATTTTGACTGCGAGAGATCTTCCGCCAGAATTATTTCCGCATGATCCAGAATGGACCTCTTCCATGATTCTTCTTGCCCTTTCTCCTTCTGCGCATGTCATGAGAGGACCGAAGAAACGCCACTTATAAATTTCTCCCTCTATCGTAACGTACTGTGCCGCTTGGGTTTTCACTTTACGGGCCGCCCATTTTTCGGCGGGTAGGGTTCCATTCACGATATAGGCCCGGATTGGTTGTATCCAAGGGCTGTCGCAGCCATACTCGGTTTGGCTCGCATACGCTTCTGGTTGATCCTCGACTTCTTCTGCATCTTCAATCTCTCCTCGGATTAGATTGACGACCACTGGTGGTCCGATGCTAGGATGCTCGATGAATTCGACCGGGACTATCCTTTTGAGCCCTGGATCTCAGCTTGAGGCGAGGGCAGCCAATGTGGGAACCGAAATTCACACTGTCAATTTTCGATAAATAAGATTGCGGAGGAAAGCCAAGTAAACCCGACTTTCCTTGAAGGTCCGGATTCTCTGCGTTGCCACACGAAATCGATAAAGTTCAATAGATAAAAATAAGAGTTTGAAATATTTGCCCGGAGGCGTTTTATTAGATAAGAGAAACGAGTACAAGGATTCTCCGAAAGACAAAGAGAATTGCGATTTAAAGAAAAAGATAGAGTCGCAGGCAGCCAAACGTCCTAAGCCTTGCTCCGCTAGTCTAACCACCTAAACCCTAGTTTTTCTAAGCTAGCAGGATGCTCTAAGTCTAATTCTCGGATTTTCAGGATGCTCTTCTCTTCTGCTCTCGCTCTCCTTATATACCCATCTCTAGGTCGGTTTGCCTTGGGGTGATGGGCCTCGCCTTTGGGCCCAAGCTTATCTCTTCCGGAAATGTTCCATTTTCGTAAGTCTTTGTAATTATCTCCGAGTTTTCCGCTATCTTTCGATGACTTGATGTTTATCCGATGTCTCGTAGAATCGGGTAAACCGCTATAGCCCGATTAGACCAAACTCACGAGGGCTGATCCAAACAAGCTAAGGCAGGAATGAACCGAGCACGATAGGACCGAGACCGGGAC
The DNA here is from genome assembly GCA_018703725.1 of Brassica juncea. Lineage (NCBI taxonomy): Eukaryota > Viridiplantae > Streptophyta > Magnoliopsida > Brassicales > Brassicaceae > Brassica > Brassica juncea. Next base: position 29,389,007 of record CM031936.1, read on the forward strand.
GAGGGCCGCGGACTGACGCCAGACCGACCGCGCGAGGGATGCCGCCGGAGTAGGCCGGGGTGCCGCCGCGCCAGCCGCGCGCGACGGGTGCCGCCGGCGCCAGGCCAGGCCGCGTCCGCGTGCCGCCGGCGCCAGGCCGGCCCGCGTGACGGGTGCCGCCGGCGCCAGGCCGGGTGCCGCCGGCGCCAGGCCAGCCCGCGTCCCGCGTGCCGCCGGCGCCAGGCCGGCCCGCGTGACGGGTGCGCCGGCCAGGCGGGTGCCGCCGGCGCCAGGCCAGCCCGCGTCCCGCGTGCCGCCGGCGCCAGGCCGGGGTGCCGCCGGCGCCAGGCCAGCCCGCGTCCGCGTGCCGCCGGCGCCAGGCCGGGTGCCGCCGGCGCCAGGCCAGCCCGCGTCCCGCGTGCCGCCGGCGCCAGGCCGGGGTGCCGCCGGCGCCAGGCCAGCCCGCGTCCCGCGTGCCGCCGGCGCCAGGCCGGGTGCCGCCGGCGCCAGGCCAGCCGCGTCCCGCGTGCCGCCGGCGCCAGGCCGGGGTACCGCCGGCGCCAGGCCAGCCCGCGTCCCGCGTGCCGCTGGCGCCAGGCCGGGGTGCCGCCGGCGCCAGGCCAGCCCGCGTCCTGCGTGCCGCCGGCGCCAGGCCGTCTCGCCGTCCGTGGGTTTTTTCGTTGTTCGATCTTTCCCTCGTCAGTCGTTTGCGGGAAATCTTTTGAGTTTCGGAAAGGTCTTTAGCCGTAGATTTCGAGATAACCGTTTTTGACCCCAACAGTTAGCCCCCCAGCCCGTAAGGTCGGAGACGATTTTGCGGGCGAATGATATGAATATTTTTTTTTTGAAAATCGAAATCTTGGCTAAGGATTTTTTCCGCAGAGAATCTGTGTCTTCTCCTTCTTTTTTTTTTTATAAGTAGCCAACCCTCCCTTCTCATTCTTCACATCTTTCCAAATTCTCTCTTCTTCCTCTCTCAAGAAAGAAAATGTCTTCCATCCCAAGTTGAAAAGAGTGGTTCTGATGTTGAGATGGGCGAGGCCGGCCAAGCTCCGTTGGTTCCGGCCAGTCAAGCTCCCGCCGTTCAGGCCGTTCAAGAGGCTATTCCGTCCCTGACTGATGGGTTTGATTCTTTCAAGGCTAAGCTATCCCGGCGTAGTGCTGCGAAAGGCTCGAAGCGGGCGAGGACTGAGACGCCCGATGTTTCTTCCGCGGCTCCAACTCCTTTGCCTGCTCCTTTGGTTCCAAGTCCTGAAGTCCCATCCGATGCCCTCCCGTCCACAGAAGGGGTTATTGTTCCCGAACAGACTCTCGATGTTCAGATCCATCCATCGGGTTCTTCGACTGCCCCGATCGTGATCTCCGGAAGAGATGATGCGATAGAATCTGCACCTCTTCCCCCGGCGAAGCGGGAACTTGTCTTGGGACTGCCAGCGGCTGGTGCCGCACCACTGCCCAAGGGAAGGGCAAGAGCTGGCCCAGCGTCCGGAGCGAAAAAGAAGCGGGGTGCGAAGAGCGAGGAAAGCGACCTCTCAGAGCCATTGGCGCGTCATCGTTCCAAGGTTCGATTTTGTCCGTAACTCTTGCACGGTTTTTTTTTTTTTTGCGATGATACTTACTCTTTCCTTTTTGCGGACAGTTTGTGTCTCTGATCGACGGAATGCTTGGCGAGTGCGGGTCGGAAGTCATTCGTCTATCGAAGGAACTGGAGTCGTCGCAGGAAGCGTTGAAGCGTACTAAGGCCGCATTGCAGACTGTCGAGGATACCCATGCCGCCCAGACGTCCCAGCTTGAGGTTCGTATCAGCGATCTTGAGCGCGACCTAGGGAAGACCGCTAGCTCGTTACTCAAGGTGAAGAAAGAGAAAAGGAGTAAATCCTCGGAAGTCCGCCGCCTTCAGGAGAAGGTTCAGGCTCACGAGGAGATGAACGCCCGTAGAACCTCGGAGGTTGCTGATGCCAGTGACGACTTCTATGGTCGTCTGACGAGGATGGCCATCCTGTTTGAGTCCTTGATAGCTGTCCGTAAGAGGGACTTGGCTTTAGCGGGGATCGAGGGGAGTCTGAACGAGCTCGAGTTGCTTCGAGGTAACGAGGCCCCGTCTTTGGACTTGGAGGAAGCCAGATTATCGTCCTGTAAAGGAGAGTGGGCGGCCACCGAGGGAGATTTCGAGTCGATCCTCGCCTGTCTGCAAGCCGAATGCACCCTAGCTCCGACCTCCGAAAATTCGGAAGATCGGGAGCGCGTGGGAGAAGATTGCGAGGGTGGCGCGGACGAGGCGGGTAGTGGCGATGCGACCGAGGGAGGCGACGGCGAGGCTGTCCCTGTCGCAAGTGAGGATGAAGATGACGCTCCTGGGAGCGTTTAGGTCTATCAATCCCTTCTGGGATTTTGTTTTTTATGTGTTTCGGCCGTTTAAGAGGCCATGATGTATTTACTGGGACTGGCCGTTGGTGGCTTCGAATCCCTGCCCCTTTTATGGGGTTTTGTTTGAATTTCCGCAGTCTCAATCTATGAAACGTTTTTAATTATTTATGAACTTCAGTTTTTTCTTTGAAGTATGAGAAAGAGGGTGTGAGTTGTCGTCTCATTCCTAGTTCCCCGATGATCACCGTACCTATTGTCTGCATAAAGCGAGATTTTCCGCGGTTTACCGATTTACGCGAAAAACTCGTGAAACGAATAGGCTTAAGTGAAGAGACAAATTTTTGGATCTCGTATACCATACTATGTCTGTGAGATGTCAAGATCCAGCGTGGCTGGGTTTAGGGCAAGACCTAGGTTTACTCTCGGACTGAGGCTTTGCGATGACAAATCGGCTTTCGTTTTGCCTGTTTGCGATTTTAACCTGACTCGTACCGTTTAAAATCCAGCGAATTGTTGTCGGCTTATATGATTTGTTTTGGCGTGAGTCGAGCTACTTCCTTTACGAAGAGCTAGACCAAAATTTTGGATTTCTTGTATAGCGCGCTATGTTTATCCTTGTCGGATGTAAGAGAGCCTACCCCTCGAAGAGGCGGCTATTTGTCTGTTTAGGACGTTAGAGTTCGTTTGTTGTGATCAGCAACAACGAAATGATACCGTTTTGAGGTGCGTTTGTATGTTTTTAGAGACGAAGATTTCGTCTGCAATGTTTTGCGGAAAAGAATGTCCTTCAAGCGTTAGCGACGTCTCGCAACTGCTGAAGGTCGATTTTTCCTTATGCCGCATCTCGCGTTGAAACGTTTGCGGGCTTTGGGGATGTCTTTTGCGAATGCTCGCAGCCAGAAAACTGTCGTTTCCGTATTGGACGCGGGACCAAGGGGTCGCGTAAGTTTGACCCAGGGAGAAGCGTCCACATTCACAATGCCTCGTGAACGTGTTTGGCCATCTGGGATTTGTGCTTGGATGTGATAATCGCTTAGCGGACACTAGATCCGCTGTTGTGGCCGTCTCGGCTGATTTTGAAAAAGTCGTGAAAAAGTTTCGAAAATTTTAGAGTCTTCGAAATTTGTGGGAGTATACGAGTATACGTACCCACTCCCCCCCCTTTTTTAAATTGGGGGGGATAGCTGAATCCGCCGATTGGCGAGTTGCCTACGTACCCTTGTCTAGGGATCAAGCCATCTCGTAGTTCTTTTGTACCACGCTTTATCGTTTAGTGGTAGTATTTTTTGAAGTGCATCGCATTCCAAGTTCTCGGGATTTTGACGTCTTGCATGTTTGCGATTTGGTATGAGCCTGGTCGGACTACTTTTATGACTTTGTACGGTCCTTCCCAGTTTGCTCCCAGTTTTCCTGCGTTTCATTCGGCAGTGTTTTGGAAGACTTTTCGTAAGACTAAATCGCCTTCTTTGAACCTGCGATGGCGCACGTTTGAGTTGTAGTACCTTGCGGCAGCGTGCTGGTAATTCTGGATTCGAGTGAGTGCCTGGTCGCGGCGCTCATTGATGAGGTCGAGGTTATCCAGCATCATAGCGTCGTTTAAATCCTCTCTTTCGGGGAGGAATCTTCTCCGTACTCCAGGGAATTCTACTTCCGCGGGGATCATACATTCCGTTCCGTAAACGAGGGCGAATGGAGTTTCACCCGTAGCCCGTCTTGGGGTTGTACGATGCGACCAAAGAACTCCTTCGAGCTCCTCTGCCCATCGCCCCTTCTTGGCGTCTAGGCGTTTCTTGAGTCCGTCAAGGACGGTTTTGTTGATGGTTTCTGCCTGTCCATTGCATTGCGGATATCTGGGAGTTGACTTTGTAAGTCGTATTTTCCATTTTTCGCAGAATGCTTCGAATCGAGTAGAGATAAATTGAGATCCATTATCTGTTACGATTTCGTACGGGACCCCATGTCTAGTTATGATATGTTTCCAGACGAAGTTCTCGACTTGTGTGTCCTTGATACTTGCGTAGGATTCCGCTTCTACCCATTTGGAAAAGAAATCCGTAAGGACTAGGAGGAAGCGTTTTTGTTTTGATGGGTGCATAGGTCCGACGATGTCCATGGACCATCGCATGAAAGGATAGGGGGACGAGATCGAGGAGAGGATCTCCGCGGGTTGATGGATTGTTGGAGCATGCCTTTGGCATTTTTCGCACTTCCGGGCGAACTTCTCGCAGTCTTTTACCATGGTTGGCCAGTAATAACCGTGGCGTTTTATTTTAACCGCGAGAGATCTTCCGCCAGAATGATTTCCGCATGATCCTGAATGGACCTCCTTCATGATTCTCCTTGCTCTTTCCCCTTCTGCGCATGCCATGAGAGGACCAGAGAAACACCACTTATAAATTTCTCCCTCTATCGTGACATACCGTGCCGCCTGGGTTTTTACTTTACGGGCCGCCCATTTTTCGGCGGGTAAGGTTCCATTCACGATATAGGCTCGGATTGGTTCTAACCAAGGGCTGTCGCAGCCATACTCGGTCGGGTTCACATCCGCTTCCGGCTGATCCTCGACTTCTTCCGCATCTTCAATCTCGTCCTGGATTAGATTGATGACCACTGGTGGTCCGATGCTCGGATGCTCGATGAATTCGACCGGGATTACTCTTTGGAGCCCTGGATCTGAGCTTGAGGCGAGGGCAGCCAAGGCGTCAGCCTGGGCGTTTTCCGAGCGAGGAATTCTGGTCAGGGCGAACTGGTCGAAATTTCGAGCCAGCTCTTGGACGAGTTTTAGATATGCGTCCATCCTTTCGTCTCTCGCCTCATATTCTCCGCTGTATTGATTGGCGACTAACTGAGAATCGCAGTAAGCGTGAATATTACGGATTTTTAACCCATGGGCCAGCCGCAATCCTGCGACGAGTGCTTCGTATTCTGCCTCATTGTTTGAAGCGTGAAAAGTCAATCGGAAAGACTGTTCTAGGATTTCCCCGTTTGGAGAGGTGAGCCGTATTCCGATTCCGGATCCTTGTTTGGATGAAGATCCGTCGACGTGGAGGACCCAAGTTGAGTTTGGTTCCTCGATAGTCATGTCTCTAGTGGGTAATTCTACCAGGAAATCCGCCAGTACTTGGGACTTTGCACACGTCCTTGGGCGGTATTCGACGTCGTACTCACTCAGTTCGATTGCCCATTTTGCGAGCCTCCCGGATTGACTTGGACTATGCAGGATTATCCGTAGCGGGAACGTGGTGAGAACCACTATAGCGTGAGACTGGAAATATGGTCTTAGTTTTCTTGCCGAGGTTATGACAGCGAATGCTAATTTTTCCATTAGAGGGTATCGAGTTTCCGCATCCAGTAGCGTCTTGCTTACGTAAAAGATTGGTTTTTGTTCGCCGCGTTCTTCTCGTATCAAGACACCACTGACCGCCGTTGCGGAAACTGCGATATAGAGAAAAAGAGGTTCACCTTCCACCGGTTTTGCGAGGACTGGTGGAGTGGCCAGGTAATGTTTCAATTGCTGGAAAGCTTTTTCACATTGCTCGGACCATTCGAACTTCTTGTTTCCCTTCAATGTCTCGTAAAACGGTAGGCACTTATCCGTGGAGCGTGAGATAAAACGGTTCAACGCCGCGACTCTTCCGGTTAGCCTCTGGACTTCTCGCTTGGTTCTCGGGGAGACCATTTCTATCAGTGCGTCGATTTGTTTTGGGTTGGCCTCGATTCCAGCGATACGTTACGAGGTATCCGAGGAATCTCCCTGATGCCACTGCGAATCTACATTTTGCCGGGTTGAGTTTCATGTTATGCTGGTTGAGTCGTGCAAAACATTCCTCTAGGTGGGCTATGTGATCGTGTTCGTCAAGAGATTTTACGAGCATATCATCGATGTATACTTCCATAGTTTTGCCGAGTTGTTCGGCAAACATTTTGTTGACGAGTCGCTGATATGTTGCACCTGCGTTTTTAAGACCGAAAGGCATTACCTTATAGCAATACGTTCCGCGGTCTGTGATGAACGCAGTTTTTTCGCGGTCGTCGGGATTCATCATGATCTGATTGTATCCGGAAAAAGCGTCCATGAATGACAGAAGCTTGTTTCCCGCAGTTGCTTCGACCAGCCGATCAATGTGTGGGAGCGGGAAGCAATCCTTTGGACAGGCTTTATTCAGATCCGTGAAATCGACACAGACCCGCCATTTGCCGTTTTTCTTTTTTACCACGACGGGGTTGGCGAGCCAGTCTGGATACCTGACTTCTGTTATCGACCCTACTTTGAGGAGTCTTTCGACTTCCTCATTGACTGCGGTGGCACGCTCAGGTCCCAACTTTCGTCTTTTTTGTTTTACGGGTTTGTGAGTTGGGTCGATGTTAAGTTCGTGACATGTTATGCTAATGTCGATTCCTGGCATATCCTCCGCTGCCCACGCGAACGTACTGAGGTTCTTTTTGAGGCATGCGATGAGCTCTGCTTTCATTGGTTCGCGGAGGTTAGCTCCGATCTCAACACACCGTTCCGGGAAAGAATCGTCGAGACAGATTGAAACCACCGGTTCGCAGGTTGGTTCACGCTTCCCTTCCAGGGCCTCGGCTCTTTGGGACTGCCAGAAGGTCTCCGGTGAATTGTTAACCGTTTGCTTTTTCCGAGAAGTTTCGATTTCAGAATTTTTCCGTTTTAGTTCGGTAGCGAGGTAGATCTGCGCTGCTCCGTGACTACCATGTATTGTCTCGACCCCGAAAGGCGTTGGGAACTTGAGGCATAGGTGGAATGTTGATGGGATTGCTCTCATGGAGTTTAGCCAGGGAGTTCCAACTATCGCATTGTAGGATGTTGGACCATCGATCACTAGGAATTCCGTGTTCTTGGCGACGCTCCCGGCCTTGACTAGGAGGTTAGTCGAGCCTAGGGTCATAATTTCTCCCGAGAGTCCGAATACTGGGCTGGGGTCATCCGTAAGGATGCCTAGGTCGACGCCCATCCTCTCGAGGGTGCTTTTGTAGATAATATTGGCCGAGCACCCGGTGTCGACCAATACCCTTGCTACGTCAATGTCCTGGATCGTGAGTTCTATTACGAGGAGATCGTTGTGAGGTTTGACCGTTCGGGCCGTTGCTCGATCCTCGAAAGATACGATGTTGCGGGTTGACGAAGAAGTCATACTGAACTTCGATCGATTGGTGGTTTTCGAGTTAGAGGATCCGTCCCCCCCTCCTTCTAGCGCCAAACTGTGGGAACCGAAATTCACACCGTCAATTTTCGATAAATAAGATTGCGGAGGAAAGCCAAGTAAACCCGACTTTCCCTGAAGGTCCGGATTCTCTGCGTTGCCACACGAAATCGACAAAGTAAACAGAAGACAAAAAATAGAAATTGAATTGTTTGCCCGAAGGCGTTTTATTAGATAAGGGAAACGAGTACAAGGATTCTCCGAAAGACAAAGAGAGTTGCGATGTAAAGAAAAAGATAGAGTTGCAGGCAGCCAAACGTCCTAAGCCTTGCTCCGCTAGTCTAACTACCTAAACCCTAGTTTTTCTAAGCTAGCAGGATGCTCTAAGTCTAATTCTCGGATTTTCGGGATGCCTTTCTCTTCTGCTCTTGCTCTCCTTATATACCCATCTCTAGGTTGGTTTGCCTTGGGGTGATGGGCCTCGCCTTTGGGCCCAAGCTTATCTCTTCCGGAAATGTTCCATTTTCGTAGGTCTTTGTAATTATCTCCGAGTTTTCCGCTATCTTTCGATGACTTGATGTTTATCCGATGTCTCGTAGAATCGGGTCCCGCGTGCCGCCGGCGCCAGGCCGGGGTGCCGCCGGCGCCAGGCCGGGGTGCCGCCGGCGCCAGGCCAACCCGCGTCCCGCGTGCCGCCGGCGCCAGGCCGGGGTGCCGCCGGCGCCAGGCCAGCCCGCGTCCCGCGTGCCGCCGGCGCCGGGCCAGCCCGCGTCCCGCGTGCCGCCGGCGCCAGGCCGTCTCGCCGTCCGTGGGTTTTTTCGTTGTTCGATCTTTCCCTCGTCAGTCGTTTGCGGGAAATCTTTTGAGTTTCGGAAAGGTCTTTAGCCGTAGATTTCGAGATAACCGTTTTTGACCCCAACATATATTCTCAATGACAAAGATCACTTGGGAAAATTTGATGCTAAGAGTGATGTGGGAATGTTCCTTGGATACTCCACAAACAGTACGGCCTATCGTGTGTAAAACTCAAGAACCAAGCGGATTGACGACAAGGTCAATGTAGTCTTTGATGATCGTGTAGGCTACTATCAGGATGATGTGGCACGGAGAAATGTGAGTGTCACACATGATCTCAATCCTAGCACATCTGCCTTTCCAGAAGAAACTTCTAGAAGAAGTGTCTGACGTCGAAGATCAGATTCTTCCATCAGCAGTCAATGTACACAAGAATCACTCACCTGAAGCTGTCATTGGAGGAGTATATGATGAAAGAGTGACACGCAAGAAACAGATCAACTTCAAGGAAATGGTCAAACTTGCATGCTTCCTTGTTGAAATGGCCAAGGTAGAATGCTTTGTCTCCCTGTTCGAACCTAAGAACATTCAAGAATCTCTAGAAGATGAGTTCTGGACAGCATCAATGCACGAGGAAATGGAACAATTCATCAGACTGCAAGTTTGGGATCTCGTGCCAAGACCAGAAGGTGCTAATGTGATTGGGACTAAATGGCTTCACAAGAACAAAACAGACGAGAATGGCAATGTAGTCAGAAATAATTCCAGACTAGTGTCTCAAGGATATGCACAGATTGAAGTAGTGGACTTTGATGAAACCTTTGCCCCTGTAGCTCGTATTGAGTCTATACGTCTCCTGTTTGGAATCGCCTGCAAGCTTCGAATCAAGCTCTATCAAATGGACGTAAAGAGCGGTTTCCTGAATGGACTACTTCAGGAGGAAGTGTTTGTTACTCAACCGAAAGGATTTGAGGACCCTCATTTCCCAGACCATGTATACAAACTCAGAAAAGCTCTCTACGGGTTGAAGCAAGCTCCCCGAGCATGGTACGAAAGATTGACACAATTTTTGATTGTTACTGGCTTCAAGAGAGGAGGTGTTGATAAAACCTTGTTCATTCAAGAAATTGACGCACACCTTCTAGTGATACAAAAGTACGTTGATGGCCTCATATTTGGAAGCACGTCCAAGTACTTAGTCGACGAATTTGTGAAGACAATGACCAAAGAGTTTGAGATGAGTATGGTAGGTGAACTCAGCTACTTTCTCGGCTTGCAGATAAAACATATGGATGATAGGATCTTCGTGACACAGAGTACCTATGCTAAGAACCTGGTAAAACACTTTGGATTGGAGACCAGGAAAACGGATAGGACTCCGATGAGTACAACAGCTGAGCTATCGCGTGATGAGGATGGACGCAGGGTAGATGAGAAGCTGTAGAGAGCCATGATTGGAAGCTTTCTGTATCGAACTGTTAGCCATCCTGACTTATGTCTCAGTGTTGGCATGGCGCCAGATATCAAGCCTCACCCAAGGAATCACACATGAACGCCGTAAAACGCGTGATCAAATATGTGAAGGGCACACTAGACTTTGGCTTACACTACACGTTTGAAACTAATACAAACCTTGCTGGTTACTTTGATGCAGATTGGGCAGGATGTGTGGATGATAGGAGGAGTACATCTGGAGGCTGCTTCTTCCTGGGAACATGGTGTCATGGCACAGCAAGAAACAGAATTGTGTTTCATTATCCACGGCTGAAGTAGAGTACATAGCCTTGGGAAGCTGTTGCACGCAACTCCTTTGGATGAGGCAAATGCTTGTTGACTACGGCTACGATACTGATACTATGCTAGTTCATTGTGATAACAGGAGTGCAATTAATCTGACTAAGAACCCTGTTCAACACTCTCGTACTAAGCATGTGGATCTTAGACACCACTTTGTAAGAGAGTTAGTAGAACTCAAAATTGTGGTTATTGAACATGTCTCCTCTGAAAACCAGCTTGCTGATATTTTTACTAAGCCTCTAGATTTCAATACCTCTTTGGGACTTCGAAAGGCGGTAGGAATAGTTGATCTCTCCGCTTGAAATGAAACTGACCAGAGAAGCAGATAAGGTTAGGAAGAGGAAGTCATTAGTTGCGTCACACCATCTAAAACCTTGTATCAACAATTTAGAGGAAGAAAATCTTGAGCTTGCTCTGAGTCAACCTAGTCACTTGACCCCAGTGTGAAGGACACTCGTCTCGGATCAGGATGCAAACACATTTTAGTTCTGAGCACCAATCATTGTCTGGATGGGGTTAAGCAACATGAAAACTTATAAGGGAGTTCATTTCTACCTAATGTGATAAGGGATTTCATCGCTAATCTGCCAGGTGCAGAGACTCGGGATGATGGTGTTTCTGTTTACGTGAGAGGCTCTCTCGTGGACTTCTCCCCGAGTCTACTCAACGCTATGTACTGCATACCTGGATTTGAAGAGGATCCAAATTGGCAAGATGAAAACATTGATCGAGTGTGTGTGTTTCTCACTGATAATCGAGTCAAGCTCTGGGAGGATATGAGCTCGAAGTTTCTAACGGTAACAAATCAAGTTCTGTACAAGCTTGTGTGATCTAATTGGATTCCAGCCACCAGCTATACTGCAATGAATCCTGAACGTCTGTGATTCGTCTACATGCTCCACCATCACCGAGGCTTCAACTTTGGAAAGTTGGTGTATGACCAAATTGTGTTGATGGCTGATAGCACCAAAACTGACAAGAAGCGAAGGATCATCTTTCCGAATCTTATTCAGCAAGTCTTGCTCTTTCAGCGCATTATTACACCTTACAATCATGAGGTGGAGGCAACTGGTTTCCCTAAGGCTGTGGTCAAAGACAAGAAAGCTGGACTAGGATCAGGTGCGATTTCACGCGAGCCTAACCTGGAGGAAGACATTGAGCATGCCATTGCGGGACTCAAGGCTATACGCCTATGCCTAAGGAGTAAGATTATTCTAGGGACGGTGGGTTCTTCCTTACTATGTACTGAATTATTTTTCTCTGATTGTGCATCTATACAGGGGGAGAATATGGTGCTGGTACCACTGCAGAATGAATGACGACAACAGTACTCTAGATATCTAATGATGTTTTTCTTCTTAGCTGGCTGATTCGGATGTTATCTCGTTTTGTGTAACTCTTGCTTCAGGGTATCTTTTGTTTTCGGGGTATTTGATTCGGTGTCTGTGTTTTCAAGTAATTGCTGTGCGGATGTAATGATCAGAACTTTTTATGGTTGAATCAAAAAAGGTATTAGATAATCTGGTAGAACTCTACTAACAGTTTGATTAAACTCCGACTGCTATGTATTGTGTCTTTTGGTGTGTTTGGTGATGTTTGTGCAGGTTGCAGAAATTGTCACATTCAGACAAAAAGGAAGAATGTTGGCTCTACGATTTGAGCTGGTTCGATGTGGAACAGAGGATGTGTTACCCAGGCGGTTCGGTATGTGAGATACCGATTCAAGGTTGTTACGATATGATGACTTGGCAGTCGTCGATTGGAGTATTGTTACTTTGGTGCAAAGCAAGCGAGAAAATATTGTTAGCAAAATATCAAGAGAAGAATATTTTGTTGTAACAGGACATATATAAGCGTAGCTAGAGTCTTGTCTAGGTTACAACTTTTGGGGATCTTAGATACGAGCCAGAAGAGAGTGTTCTTGCAGCGTTCTTTGTAAGCCAAGAGGTGAGTGTTTTCAGTCTGAGGCTTTGGGTAGATTAAGGATTGGCCGTCTCAAATCGTATGTGATGTTGAGTAATTCGGATTAGACAAATCAAGATAGATTGTCTAAGAGATTATTAAATAAAACAAGTTACGTTTGTGGAAAAATACAAGAGTTCTCTATTATTAGTATCACCTTGATCTTGCAGAAAATTTGAACTTTCACATGTTTTAGTAGACTAATATTTTTAACCGAAAATACTTGATAAAAAAGGGGAATATATTTACTCTAGTTACCGTCGGTTCTCATTTAAAATGTTTTTTTTATAAAGGGCCTTTCTCAGTTAAAATGTTATTTGGTCATAGTAAGTTTAACAAAATCAATACCATTAAGAAAGTATCATTCCAAAATTATATCCTTAATGAAAATTACAATTTTTCCAAAAATACCTTACTATAACAAGAGATTACAATAATTAGTTTATGTAACAAAAATAAACTAATACTGTCATATCAATAAGCTTTTTATATTATCATTTTTATTTGGATGACATAATAAAAATTTAATTAAATCTGAAAAATCAAATGAGTAGTTTAATAAAAGTAAAAATAATATCAGATATTTTTTTTTTTATCGGATCAATGGTATCAGATCGCATGTTAATAGAGGTTTTTAATGGCTTTTATCGAATTTTTAATTAATGATTTATTATTAAATCCGAAACGAATTATATGCAAGATACCGGGTCTGCCGGTTCAACCACGGATCTGTGACGGATATGAAAATACTTCTTAAAACTCAAACATTATTTTAGAATAACTTTTATATATTTTTTTAAATAAAAATTCATAAATTCATGCAAATTTTTGTAGTAGCTTTTAAGTTGAATAAAGATTAAGAATAGTATAGATTGATAGTCAGAACTATGATACAAATATATGACAAAAAACTCATTTTCAGTTTAAAATCAATAATTCATATCGTTACTACATTTCAAATAATAAGAACACATTGTTCTTCAATATAGAATATTACACTATTAAATCATACTTCATCTTTAAATCTATTTTGAAATAAATATTATATTTTGAAGAAAAAAACATATGGGTAAAAATCTATCAATTACAATAAAGTAGACTTACCTCTCTCCTCCTGCATCCACATCATCAAGAAGGAGTGGGCGAATTGCGCCACATGTCATCGTTTCCCTAGCCATCTGAAGCTGCTTTCTTAGTGATTGTTGTGTATAGTAGACTAATTATTTCTAATTGTTCTATGCTATGGAATCTTATACTATTGTGTAATCAGGCCCAAACATAGTTAGGTTTTTCCTCTTTTTCGATGTCTAAGCACCATGAAGAATCCATGCCTTTTCAAATATCTCCATCACTATAAGAAAACAGGGGCTTAACGACTGTAAATATTGTCGTTAAATCATCGTTAGTCCCATACTACGACGACTTAACGACAATTTTCCTTTCGTCGTTAGTAGCTCGTCGTAACGGTAAATCGACATAACATTTATGACCAATTAAGTAAGACGGTCAATTGTCGTAAGAATATTTGTCGTAAAGTAGACGTAGTATTACGTCGACGTGGCTAGTCATAACTTTGTTGTAATAATTCGTAATTACATTGCCATAAAACATAGATGTAAAATTCATGTGATAAAGTTGTAAATATTACGACGAATTTACGTTGACAATCGATGTAACTTCGTCGTAATATGTACGACAATTTTACATCAATGGTTGATGAAATTGTGTCGTAATATTTACAACTAATTTTCATTGATTTTAAATATTTATGAAAAGTATATATTCGAAAATAAAAAAATCAAAAAATCAAAATTTAAAAAATTATTTAATATTGAAAATTTTAAATAAAAATCTAACATGTTAAAAATATTCTAATATCCAAATTACATACAAATAGAAAATAAAAATTAACCTAAAGGTTAAGGTCATCCCGGAGCTGAGAACTATGGTGTTCTGCTTCTTTCTCTAACTCTGCTTTCTCTTCTGGAGGTGGGTCACTGTTAATACGCGGACGTACATTCTGCCACTCCCTTTGCAAGCGCCTGGTTCGTCTCAGCAATGAGATCAAACATCCCCGCCATAGCATAAGCTCGCTCCTACTTTCTCGTTGGTCCGCCCGAAGCTCAGAGATAACGTTGTTGGCAGCCGTCAAATCTACCCGGAGCTGAGCATCTTACTGCCTTGCAGCACCGTAAGCTGTTGTCGCCCTCGGAACATCGTTCACCGAACCCATCCCGGCCA
>CM031936.1:29403409-29487132 GCA_018703725.1 Brassica juncea
GAGAGTGCGAGGAATCCTACGGAAGGTTTCTTTACATGTTACGAGGCCTTCTTTATTTATTGCCGCATGTGGTTCCCGATCCCCGGCACCATTGTTCGTGCGCTTCATCACTTCGAACTCTCGTTCGGCCAGCTCAGCGTCCCTGCCTTGGAGAGTTGGCTTGGCGTACTGATCTCAAGTTATGAGCTCGGGATCGATCTCAGTCCTGGTGATTTCGAAGGCCTTTGGAGCACTCGGCCGACGGGGAGCGACGATTACTACTCCATGCTGCCCAAGAAGGATATGGCCATAATTCAGGGGACTACTTCGAACCCTAAGTCGTGGCAGGAACGTTTTTTCTATGTCCGAATAGATGGTGAGTCTGTCGAGGAGAGCTGTCTCCATCTATTTCCGCATGCATGGAACTTCAACCGAGGTAATATGATGAAAACTCGTTGTCTATTTCATTATTCCGGAAGTGCGAGTTTTTAATGAAAAAGTTCTGCTTTGTAGAGAACGGGGCGGTTGCGCATTTGCATGGCGATCTTTTCGTCAAGAGGGACCTCCTTCGCCAAAGACCGTTTTTCTGGAAGTCCTTCACTCTTGAACGGATTCGAGACGCAGTAAGGCTTTACCGGTCCCGAGACCCTGTCCCAACGTATGACGCCGAACCGGTTATCGAAGTCCCGACTCGGAGGCGTAAACAGAGATCTCGTAAAGGGAAAGAGATCGATGGTGGGGAAGGTTCGGAAGATCCTTCACCGTTGGGGGAAAACCCTAGTTTTGTTCCAACGGAAAAAGGCGGAGCCAGCGATTTTCCACTTCCCAACAACTTCTTTGAAGGTCTTCCTCTAGAGTTTGTTACTGATGAGTCGCTAGAGGAAGAGAAGAGGCAATGGGTTTTTGCCGAGGGTTCCCAGCGGATCAATGAGGTTTTGTTCTTTGAACTTCTTAACTGTATTCTTGATTCCGCATATATGTATGTTTATTGGTCTTGAATTTGTGCAGGGACTAAGAGTGTTTGGCAATGCGCTCGACTCAAGTTTCCGCAAGGCTAGGATTGCTAACTTCAAGACCAAGGAAGCTGAGCGAGAGCTCTTCCGATTCCGTCAAGAGGTTAAGGCGCAGAACGAAAAGCAAGCTGAGCTTCATGCTCGAGCTCTTGTTCGGGCGGAAAGGAGAGGAAGGAAGATGGTCGCAGCGGAGGTGGCGAGACGGGCGGAATCGTTCGCTGCTGAGTTTCAATGTTTTAAAGAAGCTCAAGAGTTTGTTGGCGAATTCCGCGAGTGCCGGGGCTCGGTCGTAAACCTTTCCAAGTCTCAGAACCCAGATTTCTCTTTTGATTCCGAGATCGCTGAGATGAAGGACTTTATGGCCGAGTGTGCTCATGCTGAGTCCTTGGTTCCTCCAGTTGAGGAAAGATTCCGGAGACTATGGGAACCTATCGAGGTTTCCGAGGATACGGTGGAGGCCGGAGCCGATGAGAACACCGAGGGTGGTGGGAACGCTCAAGGCGTGAACGAGGAAGTGGACCAGCCTGCAGGTTCATTCGGGATTTCCGCATCTGGATTTCTCGATGTTGACTTCCTTTTGTGAATCGTATGTTTTGGCCGTGTGTGGCCGTTTTTTAGGGGTTTTATTCTGCGACCGTCGGAGGTTGCATTCTTATGTTTTGGGACTGGCCGTTGGTGGCTTAGAATCCCGCCGTCTTTGCGGAATTTATAAATATGAAAATTTGCGAGATTTCGTCTTTTGTTTTGATTTATACTTTCGTCAAGTGTAGAGGAAAGAATGCGAGTAGTCACTTCGTATCCTAACTCTTTTTTTTGTCGCTTGGTCCGTATGCTACTTTCTAGCGAGCGTTTTAGGTGTAAGCGATAAGAGACATGTTTTGGGATCTCGTATACGATACTATGTCTGTGAGATGTCAAGATCCAGCAAGACTGGGTTTAGGGCAAGACCTAGGCTTACTCTCAGCTTTAAGGCTGTGCGATGACTGATCGGCTTTCGTTTTGCCTGTTAGTGATTTCTTCCTGATTCTTTTCGTTTAAAGTCCGCGACTAGTCGCCGGCTTATATGACTTGTGTTAAAAGAATCGAGCTATCTTCGGAGTTTATCCGAGACGCTAAACCAAAATTTTGTGTTTCTTGTATAGCGCGCTATGATATCCTTGTCGGATGTAAGAGGACCTTGTAGGTCTGACTACGAGTTTGTATTTGAGTGAAACGTTTCTGAGTGCGTCCGTCGGGGCCAATCGACGGGCATAACTTGTTTTTTAAGTCGCAGGTGGACTGTTTTGGCGGATGATACGAGTTTTGTTATATTTTTCAGAAGTTGCGACGTCTCGCGTTTCTTTCGAAGATATGATATTCGTTTTTCCGAAGTGTTTATGCATTAAGTGAGCATAAAAGATAGAAAGAATTTTATTAAAAATTTCGAAAAGTTCGAGTACATGTGCGGATATTTCGCGTTTTTGTGGGAGTATAGGAGTATACGTACCCACCCCCCCCCCCCCTCCTTTTTGGTGAGGAGGAGAGCTGAACTCGCCGGGTTTCGACGAGCTGCCTACGTACCTCTTTCGAGGATCAAGACATATCGTAGTTCTGATAGTTGTCGCAAACGTTTTTACTCCCCGTGCGTTGCCGTTCCGATCGTGCTGGTTGGATCGGCGGTTTGTGCGGGGGTCGAGCTGTCTGCTTTTATGGCGGTGGACTCAGAGGCTTTGTCGCTTTCTTGAATCGTTGCCTGTTTGGATGATTCTGGATCATCTTTTTTCGAGTCTTCAAGAATGTTGTGTGATTCCTTTGCTCGTTTCGGGTTGGCCGCTGGGGCGTTCCGATCTTTTCGCAGTTTGAACTCGACTAGGTAACAGAATCTCGACTGTTTCTGACTACCCCAGATGGCTGCGATTCCGGTTGGAGTAGGAAATTTGATGCCGAGGTGATATGTGGATGGTACTGCCTTCATGGAGTTGATCCAAGGGGTTCCCATGATGGCGTTGAGATGGCCGGGTTGTCGACTACTGCGAACTCGGTGATTTTTGTGACTTCTTTCGCCATGACCAGGAGCTTGATTCTCCCGAGGGTCATGGAAGTGACGCCCGAAAACCCAGTCAAAGGTTTTGGCTCAGGGACGACTTCTCCAAGTGGGATCTTCATCCTGTAGAGGGTGTCGTGGAAGATAACGTTGACCGTACTTCCTGTATCGACGAGGATGCGGCCGACCTCGATATCCTGGATTATCAGGTCGATAACCAAAGGATCGCAATGAGGCTTGTCGATTCCGACAATTTCCTGTTCCTCGAAAGTGATCGCGTGGTTAGGAATATCGCTATCCGGAAACCAGTTGGAACTTGTCTCGGCTTTTCGCCCGTAGGCTTTTATTGACGAGACTGAGTCTTGGTAGAACTGTGATCCTCCGATGATCATGTTTACCCTCTGGCGATTGTTGTTGTTTCCTTGGTCGTCCTGTCTCCTTCCGCGTTTTTCACCCGATTGGTTGTCGGTCGCGCGGTCCTCGGAGACAGTTTTGTTGGTCTTTGGGCGGTCAGAGTCCAGGAGCAGGTCCTTTATACTCTTGACCTTTGATAGTTCGCTGGTGAGGAGCTTTGCGGCGAGCCGGGCACCGAGAACCTTGCAGTTCGCAGTGGAGTGACCTCTGGTTTCGTGGAACTCGCAGTAGGAATTATCCTTGTACTGGTTCCTGGTCCAGGTGTTTCCAAAGGTTTTGCCTTGCTCCGAGTTGATGGCGTAGTTATGCTCGCCTTGGGCGTCTTCCCCTTCGTGATGGACGTTTTTGTCGTTACGAGAGGGTTTCTTTTTCGAGGACGTTTTCTGTGGTCCGTGCTTCTGCGATAGAAGCTTCATCTCTTCCTCCATGATGATGAAGTCCGTTGCTTTGTGGAGGGTATCCTGGATTGTCCGCGGCTGTTCCAGTAGTATCCACTTTCGGAACTTCGACTTATACCAGAGAGTCTTCCTCAGGGCGTCGATTGCGACATTGTTGCTGATTCCTGTTACTCTGGCCATCACCAGTTTGAACCTTCGCATGAAGTCGCGGAGCGACTCGTCCTCCTTCTGAGCTAGACTCCATAGGTCAACGTCGGACGTTTCTCTGTCCATGAACATGGAGTATTGTTTGAGAAACGCCGAGGCCAGTTGGCGGAAGCTTCCGATGGAGTTCCTTTTGAGCCGGGAGAACCATTCGAGCGCAGCGCCTTTGAGGTGCTCCACGAAGAGAAGACAATGACCCGCGTCTCGTTTGCGCTCCGGGAGTTTGCACCTACCCATTGCGATCTGGAAAGACTGCAGGTGCGACTTAGGATCCGTCGTACCGTCATAGACCGGGATTTTGATTTTCCCTGGGTCTGAGATGCGTGTTTCCGTGATCCGAGCGGTGAACGGCGTTTTCCGTGCTTCCTCGAGAAGTCTATCGATCTCGGGGGCGGAACTGGTCGCCTGATGGATTTGCGATTTCACCGCTTTCACTTCGGCCACGGTCTTCTTGAGAGATTCGCGGAGATCATGTATCTCGCTATTGCTACCGGCGTTCCTCCGATTTTGTCGGCGCTGGTTGTGATGGATCCGAGTTTGATCCTCCGCGAGTTCTTCCTGCTCCATCCAGTAGAGTTCTTCTTCCTCTTCTGTCATGGGCCTTTCGAAGGATACCGTCTGCCGAGGGGATTGGCTTCGGGTCCTCCTGGGGTGGATGTCAGCGTCTTCATCGGAAGGATCCGATTGGTCGCTGATATCTAGATCGATGCGCTCAACGTCGCTTTCCTTGTTTCCCGTAGCCGGGAGTGGAAGGTTCTGCGAGGTCGTTTGCTGTCCTTTCGGAGCCGTTTCCTCGGGAGTGGGCTCTTTTGGGGCATCTTTTTCTCGTGCTTCGGGAGATCCGAAGTCGAGTCTTCTGCCGCGGCGTGCCTTGGTGGATCCGCGCGGCAACTTGCTCCTCGCAGTTAAGGTGTCGACCTGTTTTGCGAGCGAGGTTATCAGCTTGTCCTGTTGTTCCGCCCGTTTCTGGGCGGAGGTGAACAGTTCCTTCATTTGTCTGAGCGCGTCAGTGTTTGCATCAGCAGTGACTGTGGACGTATCTCCAGCTGGAGTCTTCTCAACGTTGGCGTCGACGGGTGTTCCGTCTAGCGTTGGCTGGTCTTTGGTGATGTCAGTAGACATGATCGAGCGTGTACAGTTGCGAGATAGATAGCTCCGTAACCCCCCCTCCTTCTAGCGCCAAACTGTGGGAACCGAAATTCACACCGTCAATTTCTGATAAAGATTTGTGGAGGAAAACCGAGTTAACCCGATCTTCCTTGAAGGTCCCGGATATCTGCTGGGCCGCACACGATACAATCAATGGGAGTTTAAGTTGAAAAGTAATAATCGTAAAGTAGAGCGAAAAAAGATCTTATTTCTGAATTCGCGTTTGAGCGTGAACCACGGGTAAACAATAAGCTACAAGAGCTGTCGAAAGGTCCGCTAGTCCGGCTGCCTAGATCTAACCTAGTTGAGTTGCAGCTCGCTAATGAAAACAGAAAAAGAAACCTAAAACGCTCTAAGTGCTAAGTGCTCTGGAAGTTTGGTGATGATTTGCTCCTCGCCCAAAGCTCTCCTTATATACTCTTCTTAAGACGGTCTATCTTCTCGCGGGCTGAATCGGGCTTTTTCCATTTTCGTCCATCTTCGTGTTTATCGGGAAACTTGACATTTATCTTCGGAAAACTTGACATTTATCTTCTGGAAACTTGACATTTATCTCTTATGTGAGGATAAGGATAAACCGTCATAGTTATCCTTCCTTTTCGGAAAATCGTAAGTGGGCCGTTTTGGCCACGTCGGGCCGTTTAGACGTTTTTACGGTTTTTCGAAAGAACAGTCTTTGAAGGTTTCGGTTTTTCCGAAGGAACCCCAATTCCTCGTATAGTCGAGATGTTTGGTGTTTAGAAAAACCGTGATCGTACCAAACTCACTAAGCCAAGATGGGATCAGACCGAGCATGATGGGACCGAGACCAGGACGAGGGCCGTCGACCGGCGTGAGGGGGCTTGCCGACGGCGCCAGGCCGGCTTGCGGAACGCGTGCCGCCGGCGCCAGGCCGGGGTGCCGCTGGCGCCAGGCCGGCCCGCGTGATGCATGCCGCCGGCGCCAGGCCGGGTGTGCCGCCGGCGCCAGGCCGGCCCGCGTGATGCGTGCCGCCGGCGCCAGGCCGGCCCGCGTGATGCGTGCCGCCGGCGCCAGTCCGGGTGTCCTGCTGGCGCCAGGCCGGCCCGCGTGACGCATGCCGCCGGCGCCAGGCCGGGTGTGCCGCCGGCGCCAGGCCGGCCCGCGTGACGTGTTCCGCCGGCGCCAGGCCGTCTTGCCGTCCGTGGGTTTTCCGTTGTTCGATGTTTCCCCGTTAGTCATTTGTTAGGGAAATCTTTGACTTTTGGAAGGATCTTTAGCCGTAGATTTCGAGATAATCGTTTTCAAGGGTTTGAGTAATGTGGCTTCGAACTTTAGACGTTTAAAATATGAACTTTTAAACAATCGAGAAGGCTTTGCGGAAGAATCATTATAGTTTGCGGACAATCCGGACATGGGTTTAAGGGACCAAGATGGTGCCGTTGCCCGAGATCACGAGACGATTGCATAGATGGGAACCAGGACCCTTGCCGCCGGCGCCAGACGGGACAGGGCAAGCCTGCCGCCCGTGCCGTGTCCTGCGTCCACCGGTGCCTGCTTGCCTTCGTTGATCCCCGGGGCTCACGGTCCGTTCATGCCTTCTAGTGAGTTCATCGAGTGATGATCCGTTTCTTGGTTTTGATTGTCACTTGGGTTTTCTTTCGAGGATATTCAGGTGATGGTTTCGTCGTTGACCGATTTTGACCCCAACATAGTCGCGAGTTTGCGACGAGAGACGACGTAGAGTTTTCAAGACTATGTTTGTAACGTTTGGGCTATGCCGCTAGTGTTTTTTAGACGAATCTTATTGCTGCGTGAGTTTTCTTTGTCAAAAGCGTTGTCTTGATGCTGAAGCAAAAAGTTTTCGAAGATGGGATTATACGGGTATAGTATACGTACCTACTTCCCTTTTCTTTTTACGAAAGAAAACGGGTTAGCCGTTCTTCCGAAGGCTTGTGTACGTTTTTTCTTTCTTTTAGGAAGCGGGATGAGTATGCTTTTAAAACGCGTGGCGATCGTTTCTCGGTTTTTCGAGACACTAGATCGGTTTGCATGTTCTGCCTGGACAATCAAGGAACGATGGAACAAGACTGGAAATTTTGCCTAAAACTTAGCTTGCTAGACTATCCACCTAGGTCCTAAGTTCCCTAGATTCTACGGCAGTTTTCAAGACGTTTTTGTTCCTGTCGTACGAAGAAATAAAACCTTAACAAAATTTTATAAGTCGGACATACCTTAGTCTCATCGATGATTCGAGATTGCCCCTTCTTCCTCCTTCTTCTTCTTTTGTCTTCTGAACTGTGTTTCACCTTACGTAGTGATAGTTTTTACGAGAAGGAATGTGTATTCCATCGAAGGTTTTCTTAGGCGTTTCGGAATGGCCACTTTCGATTCTACGTCAAAGGACTTCGAAAAGTCTGATACTGAATTTCGTATGAATTGATTTTCGATGAAATCCTGATGAGAATATCGGAGCGAACGAGAGATATCAACGTCTAAGTTCATGTCGCCATTTCTTCGTACTTCCCTAAATTGACAGGTGCGCTTTGTATATTGTTGAAAAGTCTATCAAGCGTTATGAATAGATGTTTCCGACTCAACGTGGCAGAATCAGATTGCGTTTTATGTACCAAAGGGATTTTACGAAATCGTTGAAACAAAAGAAGGAGAAGCAGGCTAAGAGGGAGCAATGGACAGGATGTCATTCGGGTGAGGTTCTTAGTTCGTCAAGCCATGAGCGAACTGGTCAAGTCTCAGACCTTGTTGTTTGATATGATTTTGTTTGACTTTACGAATGATGTTTCGTAAAATATTCCCGAGTTTGATCTTACGGAAGTTGTTTCCGTAAGATGTTACCGAATTTTAATATCCGACACTCTCGCTGTGGAGATCTGTAATTTTGTTCTTAAACTTAATCAGAAATTCTCTCGTTCCCGTAGGATTGATCCAAAGGAGTTTTGAGTAGTTTTTCGAAAGTAAGCTTAGCGGATAAAAGTCGAGAGTTCGCAATGGCGCGAAAATTTTTAGATTTCAGAAAACATCTTAGTTAACCGCTTTAGGTTTTGAGTAGGTTTATAGAAATCAAATCTGTTCTTCTTAAACTGGTCAAGAAGGACCAAGCTGGCCATATTGAAAATTGGTCGAGAGAGACCGAGCTTGTTGTACGGCGAGCTGGTCGAGACAGACCGAACTTGTCGTATGGCTAACTGGTCGGGACAGTCGGAGTTTTGGCCTCCCTTGGGTGGTTCGGACGGTTGGGAAGCATCGGTAAGCTCTTTTCCCGTTTCGTCGTTTGCTTCCCGAGAGTTGTTCGGAAGAAGTACGGCAGTCGGGATTGGTGACCCGATTTGCCGTGCTTCTATTCCGCGAGTAATCTAGGGTTTCCCAAGGTTTCGAGGAGAATAGGTTTTATTTTTCCGAGAGGTTCTCGAAAGAAACATTTTTTGTAGAAACCTTGCTCGTTGCGATTTCTCTAACTTGGTAACAAGACGAATTTTTGGGGTTTGATAGATTTTATCGTTGCCCTTTCTGTTTAGATAGAGAAATTGTGAGCTCGTTTTCGTGCTCTTCCTGTGGCGGGAAGCCGCGGCTAGGTTTTTGATTTGCTCGAGCACCGTGGCGTTTGCGTAAGCGTTGGCCGTAGGAACAGTCGCTGCTGGAGTTGTTTTACATTCGTTGACGCAAACTGCAAGTTTTTCTTTCATATTTCCGGACATCGGTTCGATCAAGCGCTTTGCGGCCGTATGAGTAAGAGTAATCCGTTTTACCCTCCTTCTAGCGCCAAACTGTGGGAACCGAAATTCACACCGTCGATTTTAATGAATAAAAACGGAGATCCAAGTTAACCCGACTTTCCCTGAAGGTCCGGATTCTCTGCGACAGCCAACGACAAGTGACCGAATAAATGCAGAAAGATTTTGTTAAGATTTGGGACTGGACCTTAAGAAAGGCTGCCTACGTACCCCTTTTGAGGATCAAGTCGGACGTAGTTCAGTTTAGAAAGAATTGAACAAGAGATCGAACCGTCTGGGCGGGTTCGTCTAATATGAGCGTTTGTCATAGAAACAGGCATGTCGAAGATAACGCGTAGGGTTTCTATGTTCGGAGCTGTGAAGTAAAAGAATTGTCCGATCCTTCCGAGAGGAGCGGAGATTTACGAGCAGGAGGCGGCCAGACGTTCTAGGGCCTGCCTTGCTAGTCTAACCGCCTAAATTCTAAGTTCTATTAGCTAACAGGAGCTATCTAGGTCTCCAATCTAGGATTTTCGGATCCCCTTCTCCTCTGCTCTTGCTCTCCTTATATACTCACTTCTAGGTCGGTTTGGCTTAGGATGATGGACTTCGCCTTTGGGCCCAATTTTATCTCTTCAGGAAATATTCCATTTTCGTCAATCTTTGTAATTATCCTCGAGTTTTCCCCTATTTTTCGGTGACTTGATGTTTATCCGATGTTCGAGAAATTGGATAAACCGTCATAGTCTGATTGGGCCTGAATTCTTAAAATCATAAGTTAGTCTGTGGACTTGTCTTAAGTCGTTGAACGTTTTATACGATTTCTCGGAAAGACTATCTTTCTCGTAAAATAAACCGTATAGCCTAAAGGATCGATGTTCGAGTTAATCGATCTTTTTTTACACGATATCCTCTACGAGAAATCCAACCTTTCTAGTTTTTATCGTAAAACATCGAGGATGATTCCAATCGAGTCGAATCGAGAGATGTTAATGCCGTGGCCGTGATCGTATCAAACCCACGAGGATTGATCCAAACAGTCCAAGATGGGATCAGACCGAGCATGATGGGACCGAGACCAGGACGAGGACCGTCGACCGGCGCCAGGCCGGCTTGCGTTACAGTTGCCGCCGGCGCAAGGCCGGCTTGCCACCGGCGCCCGGCCGGCTTGCCGCCGGCGCCAGGCCGGCTTGCGTTACGCTTGCCGCCGGCGTCAGGCCGGCTTGCCGCCATCGCCAGGGATCCTCTGCCGCCCGTGGGTTCTCCGTCGCTCGATCTTTCCCCCGTTGGCCGTTCTTGCGGGAAATCTTTGAGATTGGAAAGATCTTTAACCGTTGATTTCGAGATAACCGTTTTCGACCTCACCAGAGAGTGGATATTCTAATTTGAGAAAATCTCGTATAACTTCTTTTCAAATTATCCGAGACTTTTTGTTTCAAGAAATACTTTTCAGAGACTTTCAGTCATTGATTCCGTCGTGACTGATTTTGACCCCAACATAGATCTTGAATAAAGTTTGGATCTTGAATCCTTTTTCTTCTATTTCTTTTGTGTTTACTAGATTATTTCTATCACTTATCATGTTTAACCTTGAATCATCCATGGTTTTAAGGTTTTCCATGTCTATTAGTGAGTAGATCTATCTAGTGTTCATGGGCTTGGGAGACTAAGGGTGATTAGGTGTAGATCTAAGATGTTCTAGGGTATATCCTTCTTGATCCTTGCTTTTAGAGTATTCTTCTTTCTATTTTGGAGTTGGCCTCTTCAAAATAGAGCTTTAGGCATTTCATGCCCGGAAGGTGTTCTATGAAATGTCTGAACCAACTCTTCAATGCTTTTAACATCCTTTACCTAAGGGATTAGTTGTTAAAGGTGTTAAGATAGCTAGTAGACTTGTTCTTAATGATTGCTTTTATATTATTCAACCTAAGGGATTAGATGCTTGAGATATGTTAGTGAATGAGCATTCATCTAGGGATAGAGCTTGCTTAGGATTGTGTCTAGGCTTAAGGTGTTAGATTGATTGAAAGTTTGCCATCTTAGATTGAAGCTTGATCACCCAAAGTCAATTTCCTTGTCCCAAGAATCCTCTTGCCTCATATTGAAAAGAAAGTTCACTCTTTTATTGCATTTTTAGTATTGCCTTAGTTTATAATCATCTCATCTCTCTTAATGGCTGCACTTAGATTAAGCATAGACTTGCATTCCCTTTGCATTGAAATCTTTTAGAATTGGATTGACATCTTGTATAATACAACATGTGATTGGACCCTTGAAAAGTCTATCATCAAATTGGCGCCGTTGCCAAGTTCTAAGTTAATTTTGACATTGGGATTTACTCATTTGCATGAGACTAACTCATTTTTTTTATTTTATTGTGTTATTGCTTCTCCTTGCTCTTTTCCCTTTGCATTTCAGGTGTATGATAATTAGAAGCAGAGGTGCATCATACTTGACGCCTACTGTTGAAGAAATTGCTACACTTGAGAGGGAGATTGCAAGAAAGAGAAGAGAAGAAGAGCAACAGGCTCACTTGCAGAGATTGGGGTTTGATATGGAGAATCAGCCTCAAGATGGTGATGCCCTAGGGGGCAATGGTCCAAGAGCTGACAACATAAGACCACAGCGCCAGCCACAACAGCCACAGCGCTAGCCACAACAGCCACAGTGCCAAGCTAGAGCCATTGGAGCCTATGATCAACCTCACATTCATGGTCATAGGTTGGGGATCAGAGCACCAGCTGTGGAGAACAACAACTTTGAGATCAAATCAGGACTGCTGAATTTGATTGAGAACAACAAGTTTCATGGCCTTTCTGTGGAGGATCCCCTTGATCACTTGGACACATTTGATAGCTAATGTAGCTTGTCCAAGACTAATGGAGTCTCTGAAGATTCTTTCAAGCTGAGGTTGTTTCCCTTCTCTTTGGGAGACGAGGCACATATATGGGAGAAGGCTCTTCCAAGTGACTCTATCACAACTTGGAATGAGTGCAAGAGGGCATTCCTAGAGAAATTCTTCTCAACCTCAAGAACAGCCAAGATCAGAAATGAGATCTCTAGCTTTTAGCAGAAGAACCTTGAGAGCTTTAGTGAAGCATGGGAGAGGTTCAAGGGCTATTGGTCTCAATGTCCACATCATGGCTTCACCAAGGAGAGTTTGCTTAGTACCATCTACAGAGGTGCTGTTCCAGAGTTCAGGAGCAGATTAGACACAGCCAGCAATGGGTTCTTCTTGGGCAGAACTGAGCAGGATGCTGAGGAGCTGGTGGAGAACATGGCCAAGAGTGACTCAGTCTACAGTGAGGAGAATGATAGGGTCAACATAGGCACTGATGAAGATGATCAGCACACAAGGAAGGCGCTGAAATCTCTCCAATAGAAGTTGGACAAGATTATTGCAGAGAAGGCTAAGCAGGAGCAGATTAACTCCATTGGGAACCAGCAACAAAAGCAGCATGCTGGGACTAATCAGGTTAATGGTGTAAAAGGTCAAGAGGACCTATGCTTCATCAATGCTAATGGCACATGGTACAGGAAAAAGCCCAACTTCTGATGTCTTGCATATTTTCTTATATTTAGCCATCTTTTTATTGCATTCTTTGAGTTGTAGGCTAAGGTTTAGGCATGTCTAGGATCATTTTGCATTCATTTGTCCTTATCAGGTGTTGGAGTATGCTTTGGTGAGATTTGAGGTGTTTGGGAACCTTATGACCAAAAAAGAAGTGAAGAATCAAGATTGGCCATAAGAAGAGAAGTGAAATCAAGAGAAGAGAGTTGGACCGGGTAGCCTAGACCAGCTACACATACCCGGACGGATCAGATGGGATCAGCACGTCCGGATGACCGGGTTGATGCGTCCGGACTCGAGTAACCGGACGGGAGAAGAGACGGACAGCCGGGTGTACACGTCCGGATAGGGACACCCGGTCAGGAGGAACCCGGAGCAGACCATGTCCGGGGTGGCCAGTCCGGTTAGGAGCACCCAGACAATGAGAAGCAGCTGGACGGCCAGGGAGACGTGTCCGGGTAGGAGCACCCGGACGGGAGATCAAGACGCGTCCAGACCGAGGGACGACCGGGGTGGCCTGTCCGGCTAGGAGAACCCGGACGTGAAGAAGATGCTGAGGACCGGGGTGAGACGACCAGGGTGAGACGGACGACCTGGTGAACCGGGACGGAGCAAGGAACGCGGCCAGCTGGACGGCCGAGTTGGATGGTGTTGATGCACCCCTGACCGAATTTTATGCTTCAATCCCATTGGTTTAGACCCATTTAGCTTAAGGACTTTTTAGTAATCTTGTTTTATGTTTCTAGAGCTTTTAAGCCTAACTATAAGTACCCTTGTTATCCCTAATTTGGGACTGATGTTATTTTCTATCTAAGAACACAAACCCTTTGAGTAAAGTTTCATCTTGGATTCATAGTCTCTTCTCATCTTTGTGTTCTTGATTGTTAGATTTCATCTCCTTTCTTTCTCTATATGTTTAAGCTTGAATCTCTCATGGGTTTAAGAGTAAGCATGTGGATTAGTGAGTAGATCCATTTAAGATCCATGGGTTAGGGTGATTAAGAGTGTTTAAGTGTAGATCCAAGGTGCTTAGTGTTAGATCTATCCTTTCCTTGCATTGATTTGGCGTTCTTAAAGCTATATTTGAGTTGGCCTCTCAAACATAGAGTCATAGGCATTTCATGCCCGAAAGGTGTTCTATGAAATGCCTGAACCAACTCATCTATGCTTTTAGCTTGCTTTGCCTAAGAGATTAGTTGTCAAAGAAGCTAAGATTGCTATTAGACTCATTCTTTATGCTTGCTTTGATCATTACAGACAAAGAGATTTGGTGTACTTGGGTGATCATTGCAAAAGAGCATCCATCTAGAGATAGAGCTTGCTTAGTTTTGTTGTCTAGGCATAAGGAATTAGATTGATTGAAAAGTTAGCATCTTGGATTGAATCTTAATCATTTGATATCAAGTCCCTATACCCATGGGTCTCACTCTCCTCATAAGAAAGAAAGTTTTACTTTTTGTTGCATTTTACTTATTGTCTTAGTTTAATAATCATCCTCTTTAATGATTGCATTTAGATTAAGCATAGACTTGCATTCCCTCTGCTTTATGGTCACTTAGAACTGGTTTGACAATCTCTTATACTACATCATATGATTAGGACCTTAGAAAACTCCTTTCATTAAATTGGCGCCGTTGCCAAATTCTAAGTTGATTGTGACATTGAGATTTAGTCACTTGCTTAAGACTAAATCATTTTTCTTTTCTTGTGATATTGATTCTCCTTTTGCCTTTTCCTTTGATTTTCAGGTGTATGAACACAAGAAGCAGGGGTGCAACTAACCTGGTTCCCACTGTTGAAGAGATAGCTACACTTGAGAGGGAAATAGCAAGAAGGAGAAGAGAAGAAGAGCAACAGGCTCACATTCAGAGGTTGGGGTTTGAGATGGATGATCACCAGCATCAACCTCAAGATGGCAATGGTCAAGGAGCTGACAACCTTGGACCACAGTGCCAGCAACAACAACACCCACAGCGGCCAGCTAGAGCCATTGGCACCTATGACCGTCCTCCCATTCATGGCAATAGGACGGGCATCCGCACATTCAGAGGGCAGGGTTGTTGAGTGTGATTGAGAACAACAAGTACCATGGCTTGGCTGTAGAAGACCCATTTGATCACTTGGACAAGTTTGATAGCTATTGTGGTTTGTCCAAGACCAATGGTGTGTCCGAAGATGCCTTCAAGCTCAAGTTGTTTCCTTTCTCTTTAGGAGACAAGGCACGCCAATGGGAGATATCTCTACCTAGTGACTCCATCACTACTTGGGATGACTGCAAGAAGGCCTTCTTCGAGAAGTTCTTCTCCACATCAAGGACAGCCAAGCTGAGGAATGAGATCTCTAGTTTCCAGCAAAAGAACTTGGAAAGCTTTAGTGAAGCATGGGAAAGGTTCAAGGGATATCAAGCTAAGTTCCCACACCATGGCTTCTCAAAGGAGAGTTTGCTGAGCACATTCTATAGAGGTGCCCTTCCTGAGTTTAGAGCAAGATTGGATACAGCAAGAAATGGTTTCTTCCTGGGCAGGTCTGAAGAAGATGCTGAGGAGCTGGTTGACAACATGGTGAAGAGTGACTCAGTTTACAGTGGAGAACATGACAGAGCTGATAGAACAACCAGAGCTGATGACAACCAGACCGAGAAGGAAATCAAATCCTTGCAAGAGAAGATAGACTTGCTGATTGCTAACCAAGCCAAAAAGGAGCAGATCAACTTTGTGGGTGGTCCAAGTCAGGAAACTCCTCCTAAGGTTAATGAGGTTGAAGGGTTAGAAGGGCAAGAAGAGCTTTGCTTCATCAACAACAATGGTACTTGGTACAGGAAGGAGCCTAACTTTCAGTACAACAACTACCAGCAAAGGTCTTATCCCAACAACCAGCAAGGAGGCTATCAACCCAAGCAAAACACTCAGAAAAAGGGAAATACCAGCCTAGGCAGAATCCTCCTCCTGGTTTTACCAATCAAGGCAATCAGTCTACACAAGCTCAAGGTAGCTCCTCCCAAGCTAAAGCTCCAGATTCATCTATGGAAGCTATGTTCAAACAAATATTGGAAGGTCAAGCTAGAACAGCCAAGGACATTGGCCATGAGTTCAAGACTGTTCACTCCAAGATTGATAGCAGCTATACTGAGCTAAACAACAAGATTAGAGCTTTGGAGAATCAGTTTGCTTCTATGAACTCTCAGCCAAGTCGCCAACAAGAAACACTACCAGGAAAGGTTGAGCAAAACCCCAAGGAGCCAATGAAGACAATCACTTTGAGAAGTGGTAGAGAGCTACCTCCAAGAGCTCTTCCCAAGGATGGTGAGACACTAAGTGGGGGGGTGGCCATCAACATTGATGATGATGTTGTGATTATAGATGAGAAGGTTGATGAGGAGATTCTAGAAAAAATTGTTGAAGCTAAGGGTAAAGGAAAGGTTGGAGAAGAGAAGAAAACACTAAAGCATGGCGAAGTTGCCACTCCAACAAAAGTCTCTTCTTTTGTTCCTCCTCCCTATGAACCTAAGCTGCCATTTCCTGGAAGATTCAAGAAGCAACTTTTGGAGAAGAACAAAGCACTCTTTGAGAAGCAAATGAGTGAAGTTCAAGTCACAATGCCTATCATTGATGCCTTCATGCTTGTCCCTCAATACAGCAAGTTCTTGAAGGATGTTGTGGCTGCCAAGAAGAAGGAAATGGAAGTCATGATGGTTCTTACTCATGAGTGCAGTGCCATTATCCAGAGATTGACAATCCCTAAGAAGCTAGAGGATCCAGGCTGCTTTACCCTACCTTGTGCCATTGGTCCTTTGATGTTTGAGAGATGTCTATGTGATTTGGGAGCTAATGTCAGTCTCATGCCTCTATCTGTTGCCAAGAAGCTTGGGTTCAGCCAATACAAGAAGTGCAAACTCTCTTTGGTGCTTGCTGATCGCTCAGTCAAATTCCCCATTGGTATCCTTGAAGACCTCCCTGTGATGGTGGGAAATTATGAAATTCCTACTGATTTTGTTGTGCTTGAGATGGATGAAGAAGCTAGAGACCCCTTGATCCTTGGAAGACCATTCTTAGCCACAGCAGGAGCCCTTATCAATGTAAAGGAAGGCAAGATTGATCTTCATTTGGGGAAAGAGCACACTCTCCATTTTGACATCAATGATGTAATGAAGAGGTCTACTGTGCAACGCCAAGTGTTTTACATAGAGGAGATGGAAGCTCTTGCTGATGAGCTTCTTGAGGAATTGGAACTTGGGGAGTTGGCAATAGGGGACCCTTTGCAGCATGCTTTGACAGTGGATAAAGAGGTCCAAGTGGTTGAGAACCAAGAGAGTGATGTTATTGTGGCCATGCTGGATTCTCGCAAGAAGATTGATGATAGAGGCCAGTATGAGGAGCTCAAACAAGAGGTGCACCAAGCTGTTTCAGCCACTCAACAAGAGGACACCCAACAAGATGATTGGAGTGAGCTCAAGGCACCAAAAGTGGAGCTAAAACCTCTTCTCCATGGTGTAAGGTACGCATTTCTAGGCCCTAATGAGTCATATCCTGTCATTGTGAGTAGTGAACTTACTGAACTTGAGCTTTCTCAACTTTTAAATGCACTTAAAAAGTTTAGAAAGGCAATTGGGTACTCACTAGATGATATTAAGGGGATATCACCTTCTTTGTGCACGCATAGGATACATCTAGAGGATGAATCAATGACTTCTATAGAGCATCAAAGAAGGTTGAATCCTAATCTGAAGGATGTTGTAAAGAAGGAGATTCTTAAGCTCTTAGATGCTGGTGTTATCTACCCTATTTCAGATTCTAAATGGGTATCTCCTGTGCATGTAGTTCCAAAGAAAGGTGGTATCACTGTGGTTAAAAATGACAAGGATGAATTGGTACCAACAAGAACCATAACTAGCCATAGGATGTGTATTGATTATAGAAAACTCAACTCTGCATCTAGAAAGAATCATTTTCCATTGCCATTCATTGATCAAATGCTTGAGAGACTTGCAAACCATCCTTTCTATTGTTTTCTTGATGGGTATTCAGGGTTCTTCCAAATCCCCATACATCCCAATGATCAAGAGAAGACAACATTCACATGCCCCTATGGCACCTTTGCTTATCGAAGGATGCCATTTGGGTTATGTAATGCTCCAGCAACCTTTCAAAGGTGCATGATGTCTACTTTCTCGGATCTCATTGAGGATATTGTGGAGGTATTCATGGATGATTTCTCTATCTACGGATCTTCGTTTTCTGCTTGTTTGTCAAACTTGTGCAGAGTCCTACAGAGATGTGAAGACACCAACCTTGTGCTGAATTGGGAGAAGTGTCACTTCATGGTCAAAGAGGGGATTGTGCTTGGGCATAAGATTTCAGAAAAGGGCATTGAAGTGGACAAGGCTAAGATTGAGGTGATGGTCAGCTTGCCACCACCAAAGACAGTGAAAGACATCAGGAGCTTCCTTGGCCATGCTGGGTTCTATAGAAGATTCATCAAAGACTTCTCAAAGGTTGCTAGACCCCTGACCAAGTTGCTGTGCAAGGAGGCCGCTTTCAGCTTTGATTAAGATTGTCTTGAAGCCTTCAAGAAGATAAACGGTGAACTGGTTAGTGCTCCCATTGTCCAGCCACCTGATTGGGACCTCCCTTTTGAGATAATGTGTGATGCTAGTGACTTTGCTGTTGGGGCTGTCCTGGGGCAGAAGAAGGATGGCAAGACTCATGTGATTTATTATGCTAGCCAAACCCTGAATGATGCACAGATGAAGTATGCCACAACAGAGAAAGAGATGCTGGCCATTGTCTTCGCCTTTGAAAAATTCAGAAGCTACCTGGTGGGTTCCAAGGTCATTGTGTATACTGACCATGCAGCTTTGAGACACCTCCTAGCAAAGAAGGATGCCAAGCCAAGACTACTAAGGTGGATCCTTTTGCTTCAAGAGTTTGACTTGGAGATTAGAGACAAGCCAGGGATTGAGAATGGAGTTGCTGATCACTTGTCTAGGTTGAGGATTGAAGGTGGAATCCCTATTGATGAGGGACTTAGACAAGAGCATGTCATGGCCATCATGTCAGTAGTGGCAGTCATTGAGACTGGAAAAAAGATTGAAGAGGTTAAGGCAGCTGAAGAGAAGGGACCTTGGTATGCTGATTTGGTTAACTACTTAGCCACTGGGAAGGAACCATTGGGGCATGCGGGGTATGAGAAGAAGAAGCTCTACAAAGACTTTAAGAGATACTATTGGGATGAACCATACCTCTACACCCTATGCAAAGATCAGATCTATAGAAGAGTGGTGGCTGAAGAAGAAGTTGAAGGAATCCTCTCGCATTGCCATGGATCTTCCTATGGAGGCCATTTTGCTACATTCAAGACTGTCTCAAAGGTGCTACAAGCTGGATTCTGGTGGCCACACATGTTCAGGGACTCACAAGACTTCATTTCAAGATGTGACTCTTGCCAAAGGAGGGGGAACATTACTAAGAGGAATGAGATGCCTCAAAACCCAATCCTTGAAGTGGAAGTGTTTGATATTTGGGTGATTGACTTCATGGGACCTTTCCCTTCTTCCTATGGTAACAAATACATCTTGGTGGCTGTGGACTATGTATCAAAGTGGGTGGAAGCAATAGAAAGTCCCACAAATGATTCAAGAGTGGTGGTCAAAATGTTCAAGAGCAATATCTTCTCAAGGTTTGGAGTGCCAAGAGTGGTCATAAGTGATGGAGGTTCACATTTCATAAACAAGGTGTTTGAGGGTCTTCTCAAGAAGAATGGAGTGAAACACAAGGTTGCAACACCCTATCACCCTCAAACAAGTGGCCAAGTGGAGGTCTCCAACAAGCAAATCAAGGGAATCTTGGAGAAGGTTGTGGGAACCAAGAGGAAGGATTGGTCAGCCAAGCTTGATGATGCTCTTTGGACATATAGAACAACCTTCAAGACTCCTCTAGGCACTACTCCTTTCAACCTTGTCTATGGGAAGTCTTGCCATCTGCCAGTTGAGCTTGAATACAAGGCATTGTGGACTGTGAAGCTTCTAAACTTTGACATCAAGGGTGCAAAGGAGAAGAGACTTCTTCAACTCAATGAACTGGATGAGATAAGGATGGATGCCTTTGAGAATTCAAGGATCTACAAGGAAAAGACTAAGGCTTTCCATGACAGGCACATCCTCAAGAGAGAGTTCAAGGCAGGAGATCAAGTGCTTCTTTACAACTCTAGACTGAAGTTATTTCCAAGAAAGCTTAAGTCAAGATGGTCTGGTCCATTTGTGATCAAAGAAGTGAGGCCTTATGGAGCCATTGTGCTATGGGATAAGCAGGGTAATGACTTCACAGTGAATGGCCAGAGACTCAAGGAATACATGGCCACAATACCAAAGGAGGATGGGACATCAACCCCACTCTCTGATGCTCCCCTTGCCTAACCTCAAAGGAGGCAAAGTCAAGCTAGTGACTTTAAACAAGCTCACTTGGGAGGAAATCCCATGGTTATCCTTGTAAATATGCATTAGGATTTGTTCTTTTTCAAATAAATCACTTGGAGAATGGTGAGAGCTTGGGAATGAGCTGGATAAAGTTTTGAGATGGAGGAAGTGTATTAAAAAAAAAAAGATTTGGAGGTTTGGACCGGGGTCGCCTACCCGGTCGTGAAGCGCACTGGAACGGACCGGGGACGGGACGTCCGGGTGGAAGAACCCGGTCGTGAATTGGACGGACGGACGGACCAGGGTGCATTGTCCGGGTAAGAGCACCCGGTCGTGAAACAAGACGGATGGACCGGGGAAGGGACGTCCGGGTAACAGCACCCGGTCGTGGAGAAAGCAGAACGGACCGGGGACGACCGTCCGAGGTGACCTACCCGGTCGTTCTCCACACGCCAGGACCCGCGCACGACTCAGGTAAGTTTTTCTAACCCTAAACCGACCCAAACCCACCTAAACCCGACCCAGAACCCATCCACCCGACCCAGATCCCCTTAAAACCCTAAGCCACCCTCTCTCTTCTCATTTCATCTTCTTCCTCACATCATAATCCTCTCTAGCCTCCAAGAACATAAATCCCCATAACTTTGTCAAATCTCAACCAAATCACAAATTTCTTTTTCCCACATCCAAGCCTTCTTCCCCTAGATCTAATTCCTTGATTCTTTTCATCTTTATCCTTCATAAAAAGCAAGGTATGGTATCTTTAAGTTAAAATTCGTAACCCTCATGAACCCTAAAAATTTGAACTTGAAATTTGAGCCTTTTCTTGCTAGATTCTTGTAAATTAGACTAGGGAAAGCTTATATATCATGCTGGGTAGTTGATTTCATGGTGGAATTGAGATTAATTTGAACTTTGAAAAATTAGGGTTCATGAGATTTGGGGGTTTTTCATAAAGTGCGTGTTTTAGGTTGCTCTTGGGTTAGATTGGATGCTAGGTTGATGGAGAACTTCAATTTAGGCCATTTTAAGCTTGCTTGTGCTTAATTGAGTGGTTTTGATTCTTAGAGATTCTTGTTGCTCATAAAAAAAAAAAATTATGAGCATGAGAACTCTTTAGGATGTTCTGAAGCCCTTTTGCTTAAAGCTTGTTTCTTGTGAGTAATTGATCATTGGAATTGTAATTCTTATGCTTTTGATCATATTCCTCATCTTGAGAGGTTTTTCCTTCTTAAGCTTACTCTTTTCCAAGATCTAAAGTTTCAGGTACCAATGGGGCAAAAGAGTGAAGCTGACCTTGCTCACACTATGAGGGCTATGACTCCACCTAGGAGAGCACCAGACCCTGTGCAAGAAGTTGTAGAAAACCTTAACCAGCACAACAAGGAAGAGAAGTTGGCAAGGGCTAGAGCAAAGAAGCAAGGCAAGAAGCCAATGGTTGCAGAAAGTGAAGGTGAAGAAGATGAGACATCTTCTAATGATGAGCATGCTGATCCTAAATCAAAGTATGACAAGAGGGATAGGTCCAATACACCCACTGAAGATGAACTGGTCGACCTTTCGAGGAATGGCATTTCTTGGGTCCCTACCAGATTTAATCATAAGATGATCTTGCAAGAAATGTACTTTGATGATGATGTTCAAGCCATGCTTGAGCACATGAAGATGGGAAGCCTCTACTCAGCAGCCTACCCTACTCACAAGGAAGTCTCTTGCCAATTCTTGGCTACACTAGAAGCAACCTTTCCCTCTTCCAAGCATGCACAGCAAGGATGGGGAGAGATCAAATTCAAGATTGAGGGTGAGGTGTACTCCATGTCTTTCACAGAGATTGGTGACATTCTTGGCCTTGAGGATAAGAAACATTCTTCACTTCCCACACTCAAGACAGGCCCTAAGAAGAAGACCATTGCTGAATCAATGTGGACCTTGTTAACTGGACAAAGGAAAGGGAGCCACAAGAAAGAGAAGAATGGTGCCATTAGGCATCCCATCATGCGCTATCTCCACAGGCTGCTTAACCACACCCTCTTCCAGAAGAAAGAGATAGGGAACGTAGCTGGAGACGAGCTCAGATTCCTTCACCAAGCAGCCCGACACTTTGCCTCCTTCCCTCAGCTCCCTGTTGTCCCGGATGACTTCTACTCAGATTTTGGTATGGTTGGTTTCCTTGTTCAGCGCTTCATGCACTACAAGAGTTGGGTTTTGGACAAACCGTGACTCAGGTCCTCAGATTGGCATTGGTGGATGGATAACTCCATTATTTGCTTCCCAGGGGATTGATTTGGGTGATGATGGAGTAAATCCTACTTTCTTGGATGGAGCTTACCTGAAGAAGGCTCAGTTCTTAAGTGGAAGGTTTGATGGGAGATGCGTCTATTCCTATTCGCGAGGTGGTAAAAGGGCTGAACTGTTACTTCCTAACTCAGCACTCATTTCATTGAGCACTTCAGAAGGAGACATCAGCTTTGACATCAGTGAGGAGTACCTCCTTAGGAGTCATGGACCTCTTTTCCCTGTGACCCTTCCTCAAAGTGAGAGGGCAGCAAGAAAGAATTCTGCCTATGATCCAGGGCACAGCAGCAGAGCCACTGCTCATCTCTTTGGTCCCCCTCGCTACAAATTCGAGCAATGCAACAATGTCCTGCCTCTTGGGCCCCTTCGCCAAGCTCATGACCAGATCAGTACCCTCCAGAGGTGGAACAGGGCTCAAGATAGAACCATTTTGAAGCTCACCCACCAGTGCAAGGAACTGAAGAGAACTGTGAAGAGGCAAGCTGAAGCTTCAGCTCGGTTATTGAAAAAAGTGGGTGAGGTCCTAGCTAGGGGAGCTGTAGCTGGCTGCAAGGCTGAGGACTTTGATCTTGATGCTCTCAATGCACTCCCTCCTCAGCCACTTCATGAACCCTCTGCACCTAGAACCAGCAAGCAAGCCCTCCGCCGCTTGAGGAACCCTTACATCGCCCCATCCGCGTCCGGAAACAAGTCACCATCCCTTAGCACCACTGCTGATGAAGATGACTCTGAGGGTGAGGCATCAGCCTCATCCCACGCTCCATAGAGGTACTCCAACACCCTATCATTGTATATACCATTCATCATTTCATTTAGTTTTTATTTTTTCTTTCTTTTTTTGGGCCCTTCTCCACATTTAACAAACACAGAGACTGTGTGAATTAAGTGTGGGGGAGGTGTCAAGTTGCTAATAGTCTTGTGTTTTATGTCATATGCATGCACTTGTAGATAGTTATTGCATAGAAAAACCAAAAAAAAATTTGAAAATTTGAAAAGCACAAAAAGAATCATGTAGTTGCATTAGGATTGAGTCTAGACCATTCACTTGCATAAAAAAAAAGAGAAAATTCATCATATAGGTTGCATCATGCATAAGGGGACAAGGATGATAGTTGCCTTGTAAAGATGCTCATGCTAAGTTCTTAAAGTGATAACCTTTATAATCATAGTAAGTAGCTTGAGCAATCTTAGGATAGCTTGTAAACTTTGAGCCTTGAAAACTCTTCCTAAAGCTTATTTGATTGATTGATGCTCTCTCTTTGAAGTTTGCTCCCGTCATATTTAGACTCTAAGTCTCTTGCTCATGGTCCCTTGTGTACTAAGTCATGGATAGAACACTTGAGTTGTCCCTCCCATTCTTTGCCTATCTTTTTGGGCAAACTCAAGTGGTACTCCACACCCTTAAACCCTTACCTCCTTTCAAGCCTTAATTGTTTGTTGAGTGAGGCCTTCTTTGGAAAGCTTTACATGTGCATAATGTTGAGAGTATTGGGAACGACAATGCTTGGTCTCCATTTTAGCTAGATTAGACATTCATATTGTCTAGCTTCTAGGATGGGGGTGAGTGTTATAAAGTTTGATCTTGGGAGTGTGAAAAAGAGAGGAAAGAAAAGGTAGACTCTTAGAACTCAAAAGTGATTAAGTCTTTAGGGATAAGCAAATGAAAAGTCTAGCTCAAGTTTGTAATGAAAGTCTTGGCCCCCATATATAAAAAAATGAATAAAGAAAGGGGGCTAGCCAAGGTTAGTATGAGCTAATAAGTGTTTAAAAAGTGTAAAAATCCCTTGTAGACTTCAAAAAGTGAAGAGTTCTAAGTGAGAAAATGTTCTTGAGAGTTTGGGGAATCTTTGGGTGAGTGAAGAGAGAGTGAGGCTTGGCATTGGGAATAGAGTAAAATTTGCTTTCATGTTTAGGAAAAGGGTAGGACAATGGAGATTGAGCATTGTATGCATGAATTGATCCCTTTCTTAGATATATTATGTGCAATGTCAAAGCTACTTTGTTTTGAGAGTAAACCACCTTCAAAGATCCTTTTTGAACTACTTGATTTGTTTTGCATCAAGGCCTTCCTCACCAAACCAAATGACTTGGACCATTTGACCATTTGCAAGAGATCTTTTGAGTTTACTTAATGATTGTTAGAGAGCAAGTGGATTTGTGGATTGTGGATTCATGATGAGTAAGTGTAGGGATCAAATGAGTTAAGATAGGCCTTGTGAAGTTAGAGTTGGATTGAGTGTTTGCTCTAGCTAGTTGGTATGATTATACAAGGTTATCAAGTTGAGAACTAAGAAGAGCATTCTTTTGGCTATGAGTCCCCTCCTTCAAACCTCTCCTCCTTAGTCCTTACTAGTTTACTTGTGGACAAGTAAAGGACTAGTGTGGGGGAGTTGATGTCTTGCATATTTTCTTATATTTAGCCATCTTTTTATTGCATTCTTTGAGTTGTAGGCTAAGGTTTAGGCATGTCTAGGATCATTTTGCATTCATTTGTCCTTATCAGGTGTTGGAGTATGCTTTGGTGAGATTTGAGGTGTTTGGGAACCTTATGACCCAAAAAGAAGTGAAGAATCAAGATTGGCCATAAGAAGAGAAGTGAAATCAAGAGAAGAGAGTTGGACCGGGTAGCCTAGACCGGCGACACATACCCGGACGGATCAGATGGGATCAGCACGTCCGGATGATCGGGTTGATGCGTCCGGACTCGAGTAACCGGACGGGAGAAGAGACGGACAGCCGGGTGTACACGTCCGGATAGGGACACCCGGTCAGGAGGAACCCGGAGCAGACCATGTCTGGGGTGGTCCGTCCGGGTAGGAGCACCCGGACGATGAGAAGCAGCTGGATGGTCGGGGAGACGTGTCCGGGTAGGAGCACCCGGACGGGAGATCAAGATGCGTCCAGACCGAGGGACGACCGGGGTGGCCTGTCCGGCTAGGAGAACCCAGACGTGAAGAAGATGCTGAGGACCGGGGTGAGACGGACGACCTGGTGAACCCGGACGGAGCAAGGAACGCGGCCAGCTGGACGGCCGGGTAACCTGGACCGGGTTGGATGGTGTTGATGCACCCCTGACCGAATTTTATGCTTCATTCCCATTGGTTTAGACCCATTTAGCTTAAGGACTTTTTAGTAATCTTGTTTTATGTTTCTAGGGCTTTTAAGCCTAAACATAAGTACCCTTGTTATCCCTAATTTGGGACTGATGTTATTTTCTATCTGAGAACACAAACCCTTTGAGTAAAGTTTCATCTTGGATTCATAGTCTCTTCTCATCTTTGTGTTCTTGATTGTTAGATTTCATCTCCTTTCTTTTTCTATATGTTTAAGCTTGAATCTCTTATGGATTTAAGAGTAAGCATGTGGATTAGTGAGTAGATCCATTTAAGATCCATGGGTTAGGGTGATTGAGAGTGATTAAGTGTAGATCCAAGGTGCTTAGTGTTAGATCTATCCTTTCCTTGCATTGATTTGGTGTTCTTAAAGCTATATTTGAGTTGGCCTCTCAAACATAGAGTCATAGGCATTTCATGCCCGAAAGGTGTTCTATGAAATGCCTGAACCAACTCATCTATGCTTTTAGCTTGCTTTGCCTAAGAGATAGTTGTCAAAGAAGCTAAGATTGCTATTAGACTCATTCTTTATGCTTGTTTTGATCATTACAGCCAAAGAGATTTGGTGTACTTGGGTGATCATTGCAAAAGATCATCCATCTAGAGATAGAGCTTGCTTAGTTTTGTTGTCTAGGCCTAAGGAATTAGATTGATTGAAAAGTTAGCATCTTGGATTGAATCTTAATCATTTCATATCAAGTCCCTATGCCCATGGGTCTCACTCTCCTCATAAGAAATAAAGTTTTACTTTTTGTTGTATTTTACTTATTGACTTAGTTTAATAATCATCCTCTTTAATGATTGCATTTAGATTAAGCATAGACTTGCATTCCCTCTGCTTTATGGTCACTTAGAACTGGTTCGACAATCTCTTATACTACATCATTTGATTAGGACCTTAGAAAAGTCCTTTCATCAACTTCCAATACCAAAACAACTACCAGCAAAGACCTTACTACAACAATCAACAAGGAGGTTACCAAGCCAACCAGTCTACTCAGCCCCAAGGAAGCTCTTCTCAAGCTTAGGCTCCAAGTTCAAATATGGAGTCCATGTTCAAAGAACTCTTAGAAGCTCAAGAAAGAAATGCTAAGAACATTGGTGATGAGTTCAAGAACATCCATGCCAAGATTGATGGAACCTATTCTGACCTCAACAACAAGTACATGCAACTTGCCTCTCATCTCAAAGCTTTGGAGAGCCAGGTTGCTTCTATGTCTTCATCCTCCACGAGCCCAATGGGATCTATACCAGGAAAACCAGAGAAAAATTCCAAGGAATCTTGCAATGTTATCTTCTCTACTACTTCTTCAAAGATTGAGATGTGTACTCATGAGATAGAGAAGGATGAGATTGAAATGTTTGTAACTGAGTTTGGGGATGTTGAGAGATTTGTTGTAGCCACAGCTGAAGCACATATTCTGATGAATGCTGCCAAGAAGGATGAGGTAAAGAGTCTGCAGCAAGCTGAGCCTAGAGCTGAGACACCATTTGTGAAGAGAGCAGACAACAAGCTGAAAGAAGTGAAGAAGGAAGACACT
The DNA here is from genome assembly GCA_018703725.1 of Brassica juncea. Classification (NCBI taxonomy): domain Eukaryota; kingdom Viridiplantae; phylum Streptophyta; class Magnoliopsida; order Brassicales; family Brassicaceae; genus Brassica; species Brassica juncea. The sequence continues at coordinate 29,430,210 of CM031936.1, forward strand.
GAGTTTGAGCTATCACCATATGATAAGCTCCCATTTCGCCAACGAGTTCTCACCAAAGCACAAAAGAAGGTGATCTCCAAGTTCGGGAAAGATCTTAGTGATGTTGGAGTCAAGCTTCCAGAGATATCAGGTATGCGTGAAGCTCATGTCTAGATGATGCTCATCAAGGACATTCTAGACCACCAGGCTGAAGTGGCTGAGCTTTTGGACATCTCCATTCTGAAGATTGATCCACCAAACCCTCTAAAGTCCCTCCCTAAGCTTCAGTCTCAAGGGAAGTTCACTTTGTCTTGCTCCGTTGGTAAACTAACTATGGATGATGCTCATGTTGATAGTGGTGCTAGTGTGAATGTCATTTCCTTGGATATGGTGAAGAGTCTTGGGATTGAAAGCATGGAACCAGATACTCCTTCTCTCACCTTTGGGGTTCTTCTTCTACAACCCCACTTGGCATAATCAAGGACTTCCCCTTGAAGATTGGATCCTGCTCCATACCTATTGACCTCACTGTTTTGAAGATGGCATCTGAAGAGAGAGTCCCTCTGATCCTTTGCACTCCTTTCCTCACAACAGTTGGAGCTTGCATTGACTTTCCCAACAAGAAGGTCACCCTCATGCATGTCAACAAAGTTGTCTCCTATCCTCTCCAACCTCCAATGGAATCAGACTATTGTGGGACAATCACTTGTGATGCACAAGCTGTTGAGAAGCCCCAAGCTGAAGTGACTGTTGATAAGAAAGAAGGTCTTGATGGAGAGTCTTCAAAAGAGTTGTGTGATGAGCACGTGGAAAGTGCTAAAACAGAGGGGATGACTGGAGCCTCAAAGGCCACTCATGGCAAGAAGAAGATGGTGAAAGAGCCTCATCCTCCACCTCTTGATTTGCTCCCACACACTATTACTCTCCATCCCAAGAAGCTCAAGGCTGGTGTCATTGAGTACAAGATCAAGCATAAGGGCAGGTCCACACCATTCTCAAGTGCTAGAGCCATCATCACTCCTCAGCTCCAAGATGACCCAATCAAGCTTCAAGAGCTTCTCTCTCAGGTCCTCACCATCACACTTGAAGGTGGGAACGATCCTCGTTCTCACTAGTTCAAGAGACAAGGTAGTCAAGCTAAGTGACTAAAAACAAGCTCACTTGGGAGGAAGTCTCATGGTTATCCTTGAACATAGCTTTGCAATTTCAATTTTCCTTTAGTTTTTTTTAATAAAAGTGGTCAAGGTTTTCAGGTTGAGCCAAGCACTAGAGGAGAGAAGAAAGGTGGTGAACCACCTGAGCCCTATGATTGCCATGTAGCAGCCTCCTCTAGTTGCTATGAACCAAGCCAGCTCCTAGCCAGACACCAAGCACCACGCCCAAACCTCCTTCTTAGGTATCACTCCAACCCTTCTTGTATATACATTTGCTTTTGTCTTGTTGGGGTATCTCCTTCTCTCTTACTCACACAGAGACCAGAGACCGTGTGATTTAAGTGTGGGGGAGGTACCAGGTATTTGATCATGTTTGCTTTGTGATTGAGAGTCTCATGCATTGCATTGTGAGTGGGGTCTTTGTTACTTAATGGTTTATATCTTGGGTTTGGAGTGTAACAATGTTGAGATTTATGAACAAAAGAGTATCATTGAGAAAGAGAAAAATCCTAGGGACCTAGAAAGGAAAAAAATAAGAAAACTCTTGTGTAATGTTTGAGACCTTCCCCCTACATAAAAAAAATAAAATAAAAGAAAAAGAAAAAGAAAAAGAAAAGGAAAAAGAAAAAGAAAAAGAAAAAGAAAAAGAAAAAGAAAAAGAAAAAGAAAAAGAAAAAGAAAAAGAAAAAGAAAAAGAAAAAGAAAAAGAAAAAGAAAAAGAAAAAGAAAAAGAAAAAGAAAAAGAAAAAGAAAAAGAAATAGAAAGATTCAATAAGATAGTGGGGAAGGAAAAACAAAAAGTGTTAAGAGCCTAGAAATGTGAATTGTGAATAAAAGGGTCCCTAGTGGTTGAATCTTGAAGAAAGAAAATTGTTCATTGGGTGAGTGATGTGAGTATTTTTCATTTTGGGTTATGGGATGAATAAAAAGGGGTTTAGAACTTGTAATCTCTTAGGAATGGGTAGAATGGTGAGGATGGATCCATGTATGCATGAATTGCTCCTAGTCTTAGATAAATTTTGCATAATGATCAAGCTCCTTGATTCTTGAGTGATTGCCACCTTAAAAAGATGCATTGAACCCTCCTTTTCATCCATATTAGATCATTTGATCACCTAGCTAAATGATTGAGATCATGTGCCCATTTGTGAGACTTCACCTTGTGTGTGTGTGTGTGAATCAATGTGAGGGCTGGTTAAGAGAACTTGTTGGTTGATAAGCATTGCATCTTGTGTAGAGGCATAAGAGTAATTGATAGGTCTTTTAAAGCAAGAGCATAATAAGAGAGTTTTGCTCATGCTTTTTTTTTTTTTTTTTTTTTTTTTTTTTTTTTGTTCAAAGAGTTTTGCTCATGCTATTTGCTATGTTTCTTTAGGATGTCAAGTTGAGTGCTATGAGTGTTTCTTTTGGCTTTGCTTCCATCTCTATGTCTCTCCTCCTTGTGTTTTGAAAAGATTACTTGAGGACAAATAAAGGTCTAGTGTGGGGGAGTTGATATCTTGCATATTTACATGTTTTTAGCATCCATATCTTGTGCATTTTGATCATATAAGTTAGGCATTAGGCATCTTTAGGTCCATTTTGCATTCATTTATCCTTATAAGGTTTTGGAGTATGCTTTGGTGTGATTTGAGGTGTTTGGAAGTCTTATGGCCTAAAAAGAGGTGAAGAATCAAGTTTGGCCATGAAAAGAGAAGTCAATCCATGATCTGGTCAAGACAAATATGAGCATGGACGGAGCCCTTAGAGATGTCTTCTTTTTCTAAGATTATGTGGAGACACAGAAAATTGAGTTAGCTTTCTAATGGAAGTGGTTTCAAGTCATTTGGAGCTGTATTAGAGGAGTTATGATCAGTTTACTAGAAGCACATCAGGCTGGCCGGGAAGACTAGTCCGGGTACAGCCACCCGGTTGGGAGAGACACTGCTGGACGACCAGGCTGGGGAGATTGGACCGGGATGAGCTACCCGGTCGGGAGAAGCTCGAGATGGAAAAGGCAGGACTGGGAAGAGAAGACCGGTTGCACGCACCCGGTCGGGAAGAAGCCGAGCAGGACGCGTCCGGACGACCGGGTAGGACAGTCTGAGATGCTGAACCCGGTCGGGACGGCTGGACGACCAGAACAAGACTGGACCGGGATGGTTGGACCGGTTTGGGTCATTTCCTCAACCCCTTACCATAATTCAAGCTGGTTTCCCATTGGCTGAAGCCTAATTGACTCCAAGGATTTTTTAGTAATTTTGAATGATGTTCCTAGGTTTTCTAAGCCTATGTATAAATACTTATGTAATCTCCTTGACGAGAACCACTTCTTTTTTCTCAAGAACACTTTTAGATATTGAATAAAGTTTGGATCTGTGGGAACCGAAATTCACACCGTCGATTTTAATGAATAAAATGGAGGAAAGCAATGATAACCCTACTTTCCTTGAGGTCCGGATTCTCTGCGACAGCCAACGACAAGTGACCAAATAAATGCGGAAAAGGTTTTGTTAAGATTTGGGACTGGACCTTAAGAAAGGCTTCCTACGTACCCCTTTCAAGGATCAAGTCGGACGTAGTTCAGTTAGAAAGAATTGAACAAGAGATCGAACCGTCTGGACGGATTCGTCTAGTATGAGCGTGGGTTCTAGAAACGGGCATGTCGAGAATGGTGCCTAGGATTTCTAAGTGCCGAGCTCTAGAGTAAAAGAATTGTCCGATCCTTCCGAGAGGAGCGGAGATTTGCGAGCAGGAGGCGGCCAGACGTTCCAGGGCCTGCCTTGCTAGTCTAACCGCCTAAATTCTAAGTTCAATCAGCTAACAGGAGCTCTCTAGGTCTCCAATCTCGGATTTTTCCGGCCTCCTCTTCTCTTCTGCTCCAGTCCTCCTTATATAGTCGCTTTAGGTCGGTGGCCCGTTCAACCTTTCGCCTTTGGGCCCATGTTTATCTCTTTTGGAAATATTTTATTTTTCGTCGATCTTCGTAGTTATCTTCGAGTATTGACATTTATCTGCGGAAACTTAGCATTTATCCTACTTCAATAAGTTAGGATAAACCGTCATAGATCCTATTGGGCTTGGATCTCCAAAATCATAAGTGAGCCCGTGGACACGCTTCAAGTCCTCGAACTTTCGTAGGATTTCTCGGAAAGATTATCTTTTCTGCAAAATAAATCGTATGGCGTAAAGAATCGATGTTCGAGTTGATTGTCCTTGTTTTACACGACACACTTTGCGGAATAACCAACCTTCCTAGCTCTAGTCGTAAGACTTCGAGGATAACTCCAATCGAGTTGAATCGAGGAACATTAGGTCCATAGCTAAGGTGCTACGACTTCACGGATGCCACGAGGTGCGATCTAAATCAAACGGGCTGGGAACAGGCTGGACGCGTCGGCGCCCGGGGCCAGGACATTGACGAACTCACGCCGGCGCCCGGGACCAACACGGGTGAGCACGCGCCAGCGCCCGGGACCAGCACGGGCGAGCTGGCGCCCGGCACCCGGGACCAGCACGGGCGAGCCGGCGCCCGGGACCAGCACGGGCGAGCCGGCGCCCGGCGCCCGGGACCAGCACGGGCGGCCAGCGCCCGGCGCCCGGGACCAGCACGGGCGAGCCGGCGCCCGGCGCCCGGGACCAACACGGGGGAGCCGGCGCCCGGCGCCCGGGACCAGCGCAGGCGAGCTGGCGGCCGGCGCCCAGGGCCTTGGTTGCCCCTGTTCTGAAGATCTCGGCCAGGGCTTCGATTTGATATCTTGATCGTTTTCTGGTTCCTCACGGTTTGAGAGAACGACCTCTTTGAAGTTCCGAGGCAGATTCTTTAGGGTTTTTGTGGTGATCAAATCTTGACGCCCTTGGGCGAACGGACCTTGATTGGATTGATCCGCCTTTTTCGTACCGATCTTCCTGGACTCTCGTACGCGCACACCCGTCGTCTTCTGATCTTACTTTCAAGAAGTGTTTCACGAAGAACCCATAAGTAAAAAATAATCTTAGCCGTTGACTTCGAGATAACCGTTTTCGACCCCAACAGAGAGTGGATATTCTAATTTGATAAAATATTGTATGACTTCTTTTCAAATCATACGAAACTTCTTGTTTCGAGAAATACTTCCTGAGACTTTCAGCCGTTGATTCCGTTGTGACCGATTTTGACCCCAACAGTTAACCCCCCAGCTCGTTAGAACCTTCGCGATGTTCTTGCGAGCGGTAAGATATGTCAGGTAAGATAGGCGGAATTAATAGTTGAAAGGCTCCGTTGAAAGTGGTAAGATTGGGGCTGCGCCCTTCGAAGGCTGCCTACGTACCCTTGTCGAAGGGATCAAGCCTTCCGTAGTTCGTTTTGGAGTTTAAGACCCTTGTGATCTGTTTTCCAGTGAGACTTATATGGTCTGGTTATGTGTCGTTAGAGACTTTCGAGCATGTTGCTGTCGATGGTATTATGTTTTGTTCTGGCTGTTGTGAGGCCATGATGTATCTTTCGGGACCGGCCGTCGGCGGCTTCTAATCCCTGCCTTTTTTAGGGCCTTTAATATATTTTGCTCAAATTTATAAAATTGTGATTTTTATAAATTGAGAGAACTTCCGTTTTTCGAAGTTAGAGGGACAGGGTGTGAGTTGTCGTCTCATTCCTGTGTCTCAGATCACCATACCTGTCGTTGTGTAAGATGAGAATTCCCGAAGTCTTTTGGTTTACGGAGACTCATAAACGTACAAATATAAATGAAGAGACAAATTTTGGGATCTCGTATCGGGGGCTGATACTATGTCTGTGAGATGTTAAGTACCAGCAGGGCTAGGTTTAGGGCAAGACCTAGGTTTACTCTCGGACTGAGGCTTTGCAATGACAAATCGGCTTTCACTTTGCCTGTTTGCGATTTTAACCTGACTCGTACCGTTTTAAAATCCGCGAAGTGTTATCGGCTTATATGATTTGTCTGGGTACGAATCGAGCTACTTCCGTTAGGAAGTGCTAAACAAAATTTCGGTTTTCTTGTATAGCGCGCTATGTTATCCTTGTCGGATGTAAGAGAGGCTACCCTTTTAAAGGCGGCTATTGTCTGTTTAGGACGTTAGAGTTCGTTTGTTGTGATCAGCAACAACGACATGATACCGTTTTGAAGGTGTGTTACAATTTAGAGTTCCCGAGATGAGAATTTTGTCTGGAACGTTTTGAGGAAAGGAATGTCCTTCGAGCGTTAGCGACGTCTCGCAGTGCTGAAGGTCGAGTTTTCCTTGTGCCGCATTTCATGGTTGAAATGTTTGCGGGCTTGGAGATGTTTTGCGAATGTTCGCAGCCAGAAACTGTTGTTTCAGTTTGGACGCAGGACCAAGAGGTCACGTAAATTTGACCCAGGGAGAAACGTCTACATTCACTGTGCTTCGTGAAGTGTTGGCCTTCCGGGATTTGTTTGTATATTTTAAGGATGACTCGTATAACTCTTGGAGCCTTGTCACGAGTGTTTCTTTTCATGCCGTGTTTACGGGGCGTATAGAACTTAATCGATTGATGATAAGTTTAAATCTTCAGTTAACTATATGGTTGTTTGGACTGAGTTTTGGTATGAAGAGTTTATCGTATGATTTTCCGATTCTGGGTTATATGACAAATTGCTTGCGTAATAGTCATTTGGCGTTCTATGAACAAATCGTGGATTGTTGTTTTAGCCGTTATGCGATTGGAGCAGTGGTCGCTCAGTAGTTTTGGATTGGCATGGAGGCTAGATTCAGCCGTATAGCCAAGGAAGTTGTTGGTAAACGATCAGACCATGACCCTTATTAAGGTCATGGTTGTTTACGATTGTCCTTAATGGGGATGCCGAATTCAGGTCCGGGCTTTACGGAAAGGCGTAGTTGGCCGAGGGCCAAATAGCGTTTGCCGAGATAGACATGCCAAGCATAGCGGAGTTTTCTGAGTTATGGCTGATGGCTTTTAGAAACGATCTTCCACTTTAGGTCTCAGTTATACGATGAATGGTTCGTATAAATGTTTTTTTTGGTTGCATGAAAATCGTTTCATTTTATCCGGGGGGAACAAAGTTTAAGCGATCGACGCAGGACACGTGCGGGTTCACCTGCGTGATTATTTCCTGCTCGAACGTAACCGCGGGGAGTGAAAGCAGGAGCCAGAAAGTCTATGACAGTTACCCGTTTGACCCATTATATTTATTTTACGAAAGTTGCTTTGTATGAATTGACTCGACCATACAGAGGATTTTTCGTAAAAGTGATGTAAGAGGGGGTTTTCGTAAAGGTAACTGGAGAGTGTTTCTTACAAATTACTTGCGATATTTGTGACCACGGATAATGTTTTCCTCCTTCACTTTTGCGTACTGCGAAGTCGTTTTGCATGAGACCGATCATGTTTTTTCCATAGGCTGTTTCCTTTAAAATGTTCTTGTTATACGAAAGTAATGGATGACCGGTTTCATGGAGATAGAAAATCGCAGATTGTCAAAGTGGCAATGTTTCCGCGGATTACACGGGAGATGTTTCCGCTATGATTTTGACCTTTGGACGAAAGTTGCTTCGAATTACTCATGGAGTTTTACCGAAGGTTATTTCGTTATTTTCGTAGTTCACCGTCGTGCTATTAGTCTGACGTTGGTACACGTTTCTAGTCGCGAGTTTGCGACGAGAGACGATGTAGAGTTTTCAAAACTATGTTTGTAACGGTTGGGCTATGCCGCTAGCGTTTTTTAGACAAATCTTATTGCTGCGAGAGATTGCTTTGTCAAAAGCGTTGTCTTGATTCTGAAGCAAAAAATTTTCAAGGATGGAAATATACAAGTATAGTATACGTACCTACTTCCCTTTTCTTTTTACGAAATAAAACGGGTTAGTCGTTCTTTCGAAGGCTTGTGTACGTTTTTTCCTTCTTTTAGGAAGCGGGATGAGTATGCTTTAGAATGTGTGGCGATCGTTTCTCGGTTTTTCGAGAGACTAGATCGTTTGCATGTTCTGCCTGGACAATCAAGGAACAATGGAACAAGACTGGAAAATTTGCCTAAGACTTAGCTTGCTAGACTATCCACCTAGGTTCTAAGTTCCCTAAATTCTACGGCAGTTTTCAAGACGTTTTCGTTCCTGTCCTACGAAAAATTAAAACATTGGCAAAATTTTATAAGTCAGACGTACCTTACTCTCATCGATTATTCGAGATCCCCTCTTGTCCGTTCCTCTTTGTTTCATGTCTTCTAATCCGACTTTTAATTTTCGTAACGTTAGTTTTTACAAGACTGGGTGTGTATTTCGTCGAAGGATTCTTGCGAGTATGAGTTTGTAATTTATCGAAAGTTTATTAGGCGTTTAGGAATGGCCACTTTCGATTCATTGTCAAAGGATTTCGAAAAGTCTGATACTGAACGAGAATTGATTTTCGATGAAATTCTGACGGGAATATCGGAGCGAGAGAGAGATATCAACGCCCAAGTTTCTGTTCTTGTTTCTTCGTACTGCTGGTTAAATTGACCATGTGCTCGATGGAACATTACAGAATCATTGAAACAAAGAGAGGGGGAGTAGGAGATAACTCGAAGAAGGATAAGGTGGGCGGTTTTAGACACTATGAGAAGGACGTCACTCGAGTGGGGTCCTTAGTTCGTCAAGCTACGATTTTACGAGAAAGTACTCCGTCATGGTATCGGTCTTCCGAATGAATCCCAATTCCTCGTATAGTTGAGATGATTGGTGTTTCAGAATAACCGTGATTGTTGCAATCCATTCGTTAACCGAACCTTCCGAGTTTTTTCGTAACTTTCCTGATCGTTCCGATTGAAACGAAACAGGGGTTTTATATTCACGGTTTTAAGGATTTGTACTACGTGGCTTCGAGCGAGGATGCAAAGTACGTGTTTGGACTAGTGTTGGGGTGGTTTCAAGAGGAATTAGCTGCAATCCCCGAACGACCCGCAACCCGGTGCACGGGACCGCGGAATGGCCGCAGCCACCGGCGCCCGGGGCCGCGACGTGGGCGCAGCCGCCGGTGCCCGGGGCCGTGGTGCGGGTTTAGCCGCCGGCACCCGGGGCCGTGGTGCAGGTTCAGCCGCCGGCGCCCGGGGGCCGCAACGTGGGCGCAGCCGCCGGCGCCCGGGGCCGTGGCGTGGGTCCAGCCGCCGGCGCCTGGGGCCGCGTCGTGGCGCAGCCGTCGGCGCTAGGGGCCGTGGCGCGGGTCCAGTCGCCGGCGCCCAGAGTCATGGCGTGGGCGCAGCCGCCGGGGCCTGGGGCCGTGTCCTGGCTGCTGCCGCCGGCACCCGGGGCCGTGTCCGTCGGGTAACCCGTTTCGCTTATTCGTTTGCGAGTAACTTAGGGTTTCTCCATGGTTTCGTGGAGAACGATTTAGGTCGGTGGCCCGTTTAACCTTTCGCCTTTGGGCCCAAGTTTATCTCTTTTGGAAATATTCCATTTTCCGTCGATCTTCGAAGTTATCCTCGAGGATTGACATTTATCTGCGGAAACTTAGCATTTATCCTACTTCAATAAGTTAGGATAAACCGTCATAGCTCCTATTGGGCTTGGATCTCCAAAATCGTAAGTGAGCCCGTGGACACGCTTCAAGCCCTCGAACGTTCGTACGATTTCTCGGAAAGATTATCTTTTCTGCAAAATAAATCGTATAGCCTAAAGAATCTATGTTTGAGTTGATCGTCCTTGTTTTACACGACACACTTTGCGGAAGAACCAACCTTCCTAGCTCTAGTCGTAAGACTTCGAGGATAACTCCAATCGAGTTGAATCGAGGAACATTAGGTCCATAGCTAAGGTGCTACGACTTCACGGAAGCCACGAGGTGCGATCTAAATCGGACAGGCTGGGAACAGGCTGGACGCGTCGGTGCCCGGGGCCAGAACATCGACGAACTCGCGCCGGCGCCCGGGACCAGCACGGGCGAGCCGGCGCCCGGTGCCCGGGACCAGCAAGGGCGAGCCGGCGCCCGGCGCCCGGGACCAGCACCGGCGAGCCGGCGCCCTGCCCCAGGAGCTGCACGGGGCAGCCGGCGCCCGGTGCCCTGGACCAGCACGGGCGAGCCGGAGCCCGGGACCAGCACGGGGGAGCCAGCGCCCGGCACCCGGGACCAGCGGGGGCGAGCCGTCCCCCGGCGCCCAGGACCAGCACGGGCGAGCCGGCGCCCGGCGCCGGGGCCTTGGTTGCGCCTGTTCTGAAGATCTCGGCGAGGGCTTCGATTTGATATTTTGATCGTTTTCTGGTTCCTCACGGTTTGAGAGAACGACCTCTTTGAAGTTCCGAGGCAGATTCTTTAGGGTTTTTGTGGTGATCGAATCTTGACGCCCTTGGGCGAGCGGACCTTGATTGGGTTGATCCGCCTTTTTTCGTACCGAATTTCCCGGGGACTCTCGTACGCGCACGCCCGTCGTCTTCCGATCTTACTTTCAAGAAGTGTTTCACGAAGAACCCATAAGTAAAAAATGATCTTAGCCGTAGACTTCGAGATAACCGTTTTCGACGCCAACAAAGAGTGCATATTCTAATTTGAAAAATCTCGTATGACTTCTTTTCAAATCATACATAACTTCTTGTTTCGAGAAATACTTTCCAGAGACTTTCAGCTGTTGATTCCGTCGTGACCGATTTTGACCCCAACAGGATCTTGAATCCTTTTTCTTCTATTTCTTTTGTGTTTACTAGATTATTTCTATCACTTATCATGTTTAACCTTGAATCATCCATGGTTTTAAGGTTTTCCATGTCTATTAGTGAGTAGATCTATCTAGGGTTCATGGGCTTGGGAGACTAAGGGTGATTAAGTGTAGATCTAAGATGTTCTAGGGTAGATCCTTCTTGATCCTTGCTTGTAGAGTATTCTTCTTGCTATTTTGGAGTTGGCCTCTTCAAAATAGAGCTTTTGGAATTTCATGCCCGGAAGGTGTTCTATGAAATGCCTGAACCAACTCTTCAATGCTTTTAACATCCTTTACCTAAGGGATTAGTTGTTAAAGGTGTTAAGATAGCTAGTAGACTTGTTCTTAATGAGCATTCATCTAGGGATAGAGCATGCTTAGGATTGTGTCTAGGCTTAAGGTGTTAGATTGATTGAAAGTTTGCCATCTTAGATTGAAGCTTGATCACCCAAAGTCAATTCCCTTGTCCCAAGAATCCCCTTGCCTCATATTGAAAAGAAAGTTCACTCTTTTATTTCATTTTTAGTATTGCCTTAGTTTATAATCATCTCATCTCTCTTAATGGCTGCACTTAGATTAAGCATAGACTTGCCTTCCCTATGCATTGAAATCTCTTAGAATTGGATTGACATCTTGTATACTACAACATTTGATTGGACCCTTGAAAAGTCTATCATCAGCGTCCGCTCCTTGTATTGGGCGACATGGTTGTCCGGATCGCTGGTCCCATCATACATCTTTACAACAGGGAAGGAGAACTCTCGAGGCATCTCAGTTAAGGCCATCTCCTCTACAAACGGGGTATCAGAGTAGGAGCCAGGTTTGCTTCTCTGGATGGGGTGAGCTACTCCAGGGAGCCCTTCTACCATAGACTTGATGGTGTTGAATCTCTCGGAGAACATCTTCTCGAGATAGGCAGGCCGCCATGGCAGGATCTGAGATCGCTGGATTGTCAGATGAGTATTCTTTGTCCTCCATCTCGGAGTCGCTATCCTCCAGCGTCCGGGTTCTCCTGAGAAGTGTTACTTTGTTCTCGGGCTCTTCGCCGATGGGGATGGGTCGACGAGCCTCTCCTTCTTTGCCTATTGGTGTATCGAGGGAAGGCATGGGTTGAACTCGGGTCCGGAACCTTCGTCGCTTGTTGCTGGTTTCTCCAAGGGCGTGATTCTCTTTTCGGAGAGTGAGGTTTTCGGCTTCGAGAGTCCCCATCTTCTCGGCGCTCTGCTGCAGCTTTTTTGAGTGCTCGTCAAGCTTGTCCTTTAGGGTTTGGACTTCTTGAAGATGCTCAGGATTTCCCGCCGTCGTCTCTCGAGTTTTGTGGAGTTCGGTGATCTGATCACCTAGCCAAATGATTGAGATCATGTGCCCATTTGTGAGACTTCACCTTGTGTGTGTGTGTGTGAATCAATGTGAGGGCTGGTTAAGAGAACTTGTTGGTTGATAAGCATTGCATCTTGTGTAGAGGCATAAGAGTAATTGATAGGTCTTGTGAAGCTAGAGCATAATAAGAGAGTTTTGCTCATGCTATTTGCTATGTTTCTTTAGGATGTCAAGTTGAGTGCTATGAGTGTTTCTTTTGGCTTTGCTTCCATCTCTATGTCTCTCCTCCTTGTGTTTTGAAAAGATTACTTGAGGACAAGTAAAGGTCTAGTGTGGGGGAGTTGATATCTTCCATATTTACATGTTTTTAGCTTCCATATCTCGTTCATTTTGATCATATAAGTTAGGCATTAGGCATCTTTGGGTCCATTTTGCATTCATTTGTCCTTATCAGGTGTTGTAGTATGCTTTGGTGTGATTTGAGGTGTTTGGAAGTCTTATGGCCCAAAAAGAGGTGAAGAATCAAGTTTGGCCATGAAAAGAGAAGTCAATCCATGATCTGGTCGAGACAAAGCCGAGCATGGACGGAGGCCTTAGAGATGTCTTCTTTTTCTAAGATTTTGTGGAGACACAGAAAATTGAGTTAGCTTTCCAGTGGAAGTGGTTTCAAGTCATTTGGAGCTGTATTGGAGGAGTTATGATCAGTTTACTATAAGCACATCAGGCTGGCCGGGAAGACTAGTCCGGGTACAGCCACCCGGTCGGGAGAGACACTGCTGGACGACCAGGCTGGGGAGATTGGACAGGGATGAGCTACCCGATCGGGAGAAGCTCGAGATGGACAAGGCAGTACCGGGAAGAGTAGACCGGTTGCACGCACCCGGTCGGGAAGAAGCCGAGCAGGACAAGTCCGGACGACCGGGTAGGACAGTCCGGGATGCTGAACCCGGTCGGGACGGCTGGACGACCAGAACAGGGCTGGACCGGGATGGTTGGACCGGGTTGGGTCATTTCCTCAACCCCTGACCGAAATTCAAGCTGGTTTCCCATAGGCTGAAGCCTAATTGACTCCAAGGACTTTTTAGTAATTTTTAATGATGTTTTTCTAAGCCTATGTATAAATACTTATGTAATCTCCTTGAGGAGAACAACTTCTTTTCTCTCAAGAACACTTTTAGATCTTGAATAAAGTTTGGATCTTGAATCCTTTTTCTTCTATTTCTTTTGTGTTTACTAGATTATTTCTATCACTTATCATGTTTAACCTTGAATCATCCATGGTTTAAAGGTTTTCCATGTCTATTAGTGAGTAGATCTATCTAGGGTTCATGGGCTTTGGAGACTAAGGGTGATTAGGTGTAGATCTAAGATGTTCTAGGGTAGATCCTTCTTGATCCTTGCTTGTAGAGTATTCTTCTTGCTATTTTGGAGTTGTCCTCTTCAAAATCGAGCTTTAGTCATTTCATGCCCAGAAGTTGTTCTATGAAATGCCTGAACCAACTCTTCAATGGTTTTAACATCCTTTACCTAAGGGATTAGTTGTTAAAGGTGTTAAGATAGCTAGTAGACTTTTTCTTAATGATTACTTTCATATTATTCAACCTAAGGGATTAGATGCTTGAGATATGTTAGTGAATGAGCATTCATCTAGGGATAGAGCTTGCTTAGGATTGTGTCTAGGCTTAAGGTGTTAGATTGATTGAAAGTTTGCCATCTTAGATTGAAGCTTGATCACCCAAAGTCAATTCCCTTGTCCCAAGAATCCCCTTGCCTCATATTGAAAAGAAAGTTCACTCTTTTATTGCATTTTTAGTATTGCCTTAGTTTATAATCATCTCTTCTCTCTTAATGGCTGCACTTAGATTAAGCATAGACTTGCCTTCCCTTTGCATTGAAATCTTTTAGAATTGGATTGACATCTTGTATACTACAACATTTGATTGGACCCTTGAAAAGTCTATCATCAGCATCTGCTGCTTGTATTGGGCGACATGGTTGTCCGGATCGCTGCTCCCATCATACATCTTTACAACAGGGAAGGAGAACTTTCGAGGCATCTCAGTTGAGGCGATCTCCTCTACAAAAGGGGTATCAGAGTAGGAGCCAGGTTCGCTTCTCCGGATGGGGGGAGCTACTCCAGGGAGCCCTTCTACCATAGACTGGATGGTGTTGAATCTCTCGGAGAACATCTTCTCGAGATAGGCCGCCATGGCAGGATCTGAGATCGCTGGATCGTCAGATGAGTATTCTTTGTCCTCCATCTCGGAGTCGCTATCCTCCAGCGTCCGGGTTCTCTTAGGAACCGTTTCTTTGTTCTTGGGCTCTTCGCCGATGGGGATGGGTCGATGAGCCTATCCTTCTTCGCCTGTTGGTGTGTCGAGGGAAGGCATGGGTTGAACTCGGGTCCGGAACCATCGTCGCTTGTTGCTGGTTTCTCCAAGGGCGTGATTCTCTTTTCGGAGAGTGAGGTTTTCGGCTTCGAGAGTCCCCAGCTTCTTGGCGCTCTACTGCAGCTGTTTGGAGTGCTCGTCAAGTTTGTCCTTTAGGGTTTGGACTTCTTGAAGATGCTCAGGATTTCCCCCCGTCGTCTCTCGAGTTTTGTGGAGCTCGGTGATCTGACTTTGGAGGGCGTCGAGTCGATTGAGCAGCTCGATTTCCCTTGAAGTGGCTTTGGACTGGTTGCCAAGGTCTTCTAATGCCATCGTCATGTAGTTTGGATTACTCCCCTCCCTCTAGCGCCAAATTGTATGGTATTTTTGTGTAGGGCTGTTTTAGTACTACGAAATACTAGAAGATTTGTGCGAAAACAAGAGAATCGAGACTAAAGAGATGTTTATTGATGATTTAAGAAGGGACTACAATTTTTTGGTGTATAAACCCTAGTTCTAGCCGCCTAAACCATAATCTCTTAGTCTCTGAATGTCGATCCCCTGTTCTAGGATTTGGGCTCCCCTTTTATAGATGTAGATGTCGGCTGAAGTAGGTTAAATTCTTCCATATTCGTGAATATGGAAGAATCCCATTAGATAGAAAGCTTCCATTTTACCCAGGGGTCGGTTCGGTAGCAGGGGTCGAAACCAGGGTTCCTCGATGCAGGGGTCGGGAGGCCGGTATCCTGCCCGGGAGCTGGAGAATTCTGATACCTGGATATTTTTGCCCAACAGTCTGCCCGATCTGATCTACGAACATCATATTCACCAGCCTTTGATAGGTGGATCCTGCGTTCTTTAGGCCATAAGGCATGACCTTGTAGCAATAGATGCTCCGGGAGGTCATGAAAGATGCTTTCTCCTGGTCGTCTGGATACATGAGTATCTGGTTGTAGCTGGAGAACGCATCCATGAAGCTCATCAGCTGGTGCCCGGCTGTGGCGTCGACGATTTTGTCGATGTGAGGTAGAGCATAGGGGTCCTTTGGACAGGACTCATTGAGATCTGTGAAATCTATACAGACTCTCCATTTGTCATTCTTCTTCCTGACTATCACCACGTTAGCTAGCCACTCTGGGTACTGCACCTCGCGGATGAATCCTGCGTCGAGCAGGTTCTTGACTTCCTCGTTGATGATTGCATCCCTCTCAGGAGCGAACTTCCTTCTCTTCTGCCTGACTGGCTGGTGCTGAGGGTCCACCTGCAATTTGT
Source organism: Brassica juncea (assembly GCA_018703725.1). Classification (NCBI taxonomy): domain Eukaryota; kingdom Viridiplantae; phylum Streptophyta; class Magnoliopsida; order Brassicales; family Brassicaceae; genus Brassica; species Brassica juncea. Next base: position 29,445,924 of record CM031936.1, read on the forward strand.
GCATGATGATCTCCGGGTCAATCCCAGGCATATCGACGTGGGACCAAGCGAAGCAATCGGAGTTGGACCTGAGGAAGTCTATTAACCTCCTTGTAAGGCCTTCATGTAGCCTAGAGCCTATCTTGAGGCGTCGGGTCAGGTCTCCTTCGGCCAGTGGCATTTCGTCCATTTCTTCAACCTCGGGCTCTTCAGTATGCCGAGCCAGAGGCTGGCTCTGTAATTGCTATAAGACCTTGGTCTTCCCCTTTAGGGTAGTCTGATAGCAGGACCGGGAGTTCTCCTGGTCACCCCTGATCGATCTTATTCCCCACGGGGTGGGAAACTTCACCATCTGGTGGAGTGTTGAAGGGACGGCACCCATGTCGTGGATCCAGTGTCGCCCGAGGATCATGTTGTAGGAGGATAGGCAGTCGACTACCAGGAATTTTGTCGTCATGTTGACTCCTTCAACGTACACTGGGAGAGTGACTTCTCCTGCGGTCTGTTTGACCTCTCCTCTGAACCCCACGAATGGAGTTATTTTACGCGTCAGGGCGCTTTCTTCCAATCCCTGGTCCTGGTAGGCGGTCTGGAATATGATGTTGCTGGAGCTTCCATTGTCCACTAGTATTGTAAGACCCGATCCCAGCCTATCAGACCGCGGTCGATGCCTCACGTCGCTCGGTCCACACACTGACCGAACCTCTAAATTTTTTTACCCTTTATTTAAAACATCGCCCATAGGCGAGGGCTAACTCAGATCTTAGCTCAAGACTACCTTAGTCATTTACTAGCTTAGATCAATTCAACACATACACAGCGGAATAACAACTATCATCCATTGGTCTAAACCAATCTAACACTTGTCGGGTCGAATCACCTCAGCTAATGGTTAGTATACTCAACTACCAGCTAGCTCCAAGGTCGGTTCGGAATCTAAACCAAATCATACAAATCCGAGGTTCCATTCCCCTAAACCATTCTATCTATATATAAGCAACATTGCTAGATCATACATTTGCCACATCCTTAGAGCTTGTTAGCCTTTTGTCTCAGCTGACTTAGCTTGATTATACCTGCATAAACACTTCCCTTGGGTACTTAGTCATTCAACCAACCATCCCCACAGACCAAGTAACCTTTGGGAAGTCTTCAATGGTAATTGATATACATCTTGTTCATCTCAGCCCATGCATCATCCAATATCCTTACGCTTTGTAGGATATAATACCAAGTACTCTCATGGACTAATTGTTGGGGTCAAAATCGGTCAACGACGAAATCGTCACCCGAAAGTCCTCGAAAGAAAAACCAAGTAACGATCAAAACCAAGAAACGGATCATCACTCGATGAATTCACAAGAAGGCATGAACGGACCGTAAGCCCCGGGGATCAACGAAGGCAAGCAGGCACCGGTGGACGAAGGACACGGCACGGGCGGCAGGCTTGCCCTGTCCCGTCTGGCGCCGGCGGCAAGGGTCCTGGTTCCCATCTATGCAATCGTCTCGTGATCTCGGGCAACGGCACCATCTTGGTCCCTTAAACCCAGGTCCGGATTTTCCGCAAACTACAATGATTCTTCCGCAAAGCCTTCTCGATTGTTTAAAAGTTCATCTTTTAAACGTCTAAAGCTCAAAGCCACATTACTCAAACCCTTGAAAACGGTTATCTCGAAATCTACGGCTAAAGATCCTTCCAAACTCAAAGATTTCCCGCACGAACGACTAACGGGGAAAGATTGAACGACAGAAAACCCACGGACGGCAAGACGTCCTTGCGCCAACGGCACGCGTCACGCGGGCCGGCCTGGCGCCGGCGGCACACCCGGCCTGGCGCCGGCGGCACACCCGGCCTGGCGCCGGCGGCACACCCGGCCTGGCACCGGCGGCACGCGTCACGCGGGCCGGCCTGGCGCCGGCGGCACCCCAGCCTGGCGCCGGCGGCACGCATTCAATAGGCCGGCTTGGTGCCGGCGGCAAGCCCCCTAAAGCCGGTCGACGGCCCTCGTCCTGGTCTCGGTCCCATCATGCTCGGTCTGATCCCATCTTATCTTGTTTGGATCAATTTTCGTGAGTTTGATACGATCACGGTTATTCTAAACACCAAACATCTCGACTAAACGAGGAATTGAGTTTCCTTCGGAATTACCAAAACCTTCAATGACTATTCTTTCGAGAAACCGTAAAAACGTCTAGACGGCCCGACGTGGCCAAGACGGCCCGACGTGGCCAAAACGGAAGGATAACTATGACGGTTTATCCTTATCCTCACATAAGAGATAAATGTCAAGTTTCCAAAAGATAAATGTCAAGTTTCGAGAAGATAAATGTCAAGTTTTCCGAAGATAAATGTCAAGTTTCCCGATAAACACGAAGATGGACGAAAATGGAAAAAGCCCGATTCAGCCTGCGAGAAGATAGACCGTCTTAAGAAGAGTATATAAGGAGAGCTTTGGGCGAGGAGCAAATCATCACCAAACTTCCAGAGCACTTAGCACTTAGAGCGTTTTAGCTTTCTTTTTCTGTTTTCATTAGCGAGCTGCAACTCAACTAGGTGAGATCTAGGCAGCCGGACTAGCGGACCTTTCGACAGCTCTTGTAGCTTATTTCTTACCCGTGGTTCACGCTCAAACGCGAATTCAGAAATAAGATCTTTTTTCAACTTTACGATTATTACTTTTCAACTTAAACTCCCATTGATTGTATCGTGTGCGGCCCAGCAGATATCCGGGACCTTCAAGGAAGATCGGGTTAACTCGGTTTTCCTCCACAAATCTTTATCAGAAATTGACGGTGTGAATTTCGGTTCCCACAGTTTGGCGCTAGAAGGAGGGGGGGTTACGGAGCTATCTATCTCGCAACTGCACACGCTCGATCATGTCTACTGACATCACCAAAGACCAGCCAACGCTAGACGGAACACCCGTCGACGCCAACGTTGAGAAGACTCCAACTGGAGATGTGTCCACAGTCAGTGCTGATGCAAACAATGAGGCGCTCAGGCAGATGAAGGAACTGTTTACCTCCGCCCAGGCACGGGCGGAACAATAGGACAAGCTGACAACCTCTCTCGCAAAACAGGTCGACACCTTAACTGCGAGGAGCAAGTTGCCGCGCGGATCCACCAAGGCACGCCGCGGCAGAAGACTCGACTTCGGATCTCCAGAAGCACGAGAAAAAGATGCCCCGAAAGAGCCCACTCCCGAGGAAGCGGCTCCGAAAGGACAGCAAACGACCTCGCAGAACCTTCCACTCCCGGCTACGGGAAACAAGGAAAGCGACGTCGAGCGCATCGATCAAGATATCAGCGACCAATCGGATCCTTCCGATGAAGACGCTGACATCCACCCCAGGAGGACCCGAAGCCAGTCCGCTCGGCAGACGGTATCCTTCGAAAGACCCATGACAGAAGAGGAAGAAGAACTCTACTGGATGGAGCAGGAAGAACTCGCGGAGGATCAAACTCGGATCCATCACAACCAGCGCCGACTAGTTTCCGGATAGCGATATTCCTAACCACTCGATCACTTTCGAGGAACAGGAAACTGTCCAACTAGTTTCCGGATAGCGATATTCCTAACCACGCGATCACTTTCGAGGAACAGGAAACTGTCGGAATCGACAAGCCTCATTGCGATCCTTTGGTTATCGACCTGATAATCCAGGATCTCGAGGTCGGCCGCATCCTCGTCGATACAGGAAGTACGGTCAACGTTATCTTCCGCGACACTCTCTACAGTATGAAGATCCCACTTGGAGAAGTCGTCCCTGAGCCAAAACCTTTGACTGGGTTTTCGGGCGTCACTTCCATGACCCTCGGGAGAATCAAGCTCCCGGTCATGGCGAAAGAAGTCACAAAAATCGTCGAGTTCGCAGTAGTCGACAACCCGGCCATCTACAACGCCATCATGGGAACCCCTTGGATCAACTCCATGAAGGCAGTACCATCCACATATCACCTCAGCTTCAAATTTCCGACTCCAACCGGAATCGCAGCCATCTGGGGTAGTCAGAAACAGTCGAGACTCTGTTACCTAGCCGAGTTCAAACTGCAAAAATATCGGAACGCCCCAGCGGCCAACCCGAAACGAGCAAAGGAATCACACAACATTCCTGAAGACTCGAAAAAAGATTATCCAGAATCATCCAAACAGGCAACGATTCAAGACAACGACAAAGCCTCTGAGTCCACCGTCATAAAAGCAGACAGCTCGACCCCGCACAAACCGCCAATCCAACCAGCACGAACGGAACGGCAACGCACGGGGAGTAAAAACGTTTGCGACAACTATCAGAACTACGAGATGGCTTGATCCTCGAAAGAGGTATGTAGGCAGCTCGTCGAAACCCGGCGAGTTCAGCTATCCTCCTCACCAAAAGGGGGGGGGGGTACGTATACTCCTATACTCCCACAAAAACGCGAAATATCCGCACATGTACTCGAACTTTTCGAAATTCTTAATAAAATTCTTTCTATCTTTTATGCTCACTTAAATCATAAACACTTCGGAAAAACGAAAATCATATCTTCGAAAGAAACGCGAGACTTCGCAACTTCTGAAAAAGATAACAAAACTCGTATCATCCGCCAAAACAGTCCACCTGCGACTTAAAAAAAAAACTTATGCCCGTCGATTGGCCCCGACAGACGCACTCAGAAAAGTTTCACTCAATACAAACTCGTAGTCAGACCTACAAGGTCCTCTTACATCCGACAAGGATATCATAGCGCGCTATACAAGAAACCAAAAATTTTGGTTTAGCGTCTCGGATAAACTCTGAAGATAGCTCGATTCTTTTAACACAAGTCATATAAGCCGGCGACTAGTCGCGGACTTTAAACGAAAAGAATCAGGAAGAAATTACTAACAGGCAAAACGAAAGCCGATCAGTCATCGCACGGCCTTAAAGCTGAGAGTAAGCCTAGGTCTTGCCCTAAACCCAGTCTTGCTGGATCTTGACATCTCACAGACATAGTATCGTATACGAGATCTCAAAACATGTCTCTTATCGCTTACACCTAAAACTCTCGCTAGAAAGTAGCATACGGACCAAGCGACAAAAAAAGGGTTAGGATACGAAGTGACTACTCGCATTCTTTCCTCTACACTTGACGAAAGTATAAGTCAAAACAAAAGACGAAATCTCGCAAATTTTCATATTTATAAAGTCCGCAAAAGACGGCGGGATTCTAAGCCACCAACGGCCAGTCCCAAAACATAAGAATGCAACCTCCGACGGTCGCAGAATAAAACTCCTAAAAACGGCCACACACGGCCAAAACATACGATTCAGAAAAGGAAGTCAACATCGAGAAATCCAGATGCGGAAATCCCGAATGAACCTGCAGGCTGGTCCACTTCCTCATTCACGCCTTGAGCATTCCCACCACCCTCGGCGTTCTCATCGGCTCCGGCCTCCACCGTATCCTCGGAAACCTCGATAGGTTCCCATAGTCTCCGGACTCTTTCCTCAACTGGAGGAACCAAGGACTCAGCATAAGCACACTCGGCCATAAAGTCCTTCATCTCAGCGATCTCGGAATCAAAAGAGAAATCCGGGTTCTGAGACTTGTAAAGGTTTACGACCGAGCCCCGGCACTCGCGGAAATCGCCAACAAACTCCTGAGCTTCTTTAAAACATTGAAACTCAGCAGCGAACGATTCCGCCGGTATCACCACCTCCGCTGCGATCATCTTCCTTCCTCTCCTTTCCGCCCGAACAAGAGCTCGAGCATGAACTCAGCTTGCTTTTCGTTCTGCGCCTTAACCTCTTGACGGAATCGGAAGAGCTATCGCTCAGCTTCCTTGGTCTTGAAGTTAGCAATCCTAGCCTTGCGGAAACTTGAGTCGAGTGCATTGCCAAACACTCTTAGTCCCTGCACAAATTCAAGACCAATAAACATACATATATGCGGAATCAAGAATACGGTTAAGAAGTTGAAAGAACAAAACCTCATTGATCCGCTGGGAACCCTCGGCAAAAACCCATTGCCTCTTCTAATCCTCTAGCAACTCATCAGTAACAAACTCCGGAGGAAGACCTTCAAGGAAGTTGTTAGGAAGTGGAAAATCGCTGGCTCCGCCTTTTTCCGTTGGAACAAAACTAGGGTTTTCCCCCAACGGTGAAGGATCTTCCGAACCTTCCCCACCATCGATCTCTTTTCCTTTACGAGATCTCTGTTTACGCTTCCGAGTCGGGGCTTCGATAACCGGTTCGGCGTCATACGTTGGGATAGGGTCTCGGGACCGGTAAAGCCTTACTGCGTCTCGAATCCGTTCAAGAGTGAAGGACTTCCAGAAAAACGGTCTTTGACGAAGGAGGTCCCTCTTGACGAAAAGATCGCCATGCAAATGCGCAACCGCCCCGTTCTCTACAAAGCGGAACTTTTTCATTAAAAACTCGCACTTCCGGAATAACGAAATAGACAACAAGTTTTCATCATATTACCTCGGTTGAAGTTCCATGCATGCGGAAATAGATGAAGGCAGCTCTCCTCGACAGACTCACCATCTATTCGGACATAGAAAAAACGTTCCTGCCACGACTTAGGGTTCGAAGTAGTCCCCTGAATTATGGCCATATCCTTCTTGGGCAGCATGGAGTAGTAACCGTCGCTCCCCGTCTGCCGAGTGCTCCAAAGGCCTTCGAAATCACCAGGACTGAGATCGATCCCGATTTCATAACTTGAGATCAGTACGCCAAGCCAACTCTCCAAGGCAGGGACGCTGAGCTGGCCGATCGAGAGTTCGAAGTGATGAAGCGCACGAACAATGGTGCCGGGGATCGAGAACCACATGCGGCAATAAATAAAGAAGGCCTCGTAACATGTAAAGAAACCTTCCGGAGGATTCCTTGCACTCTCGTTACCGACAGGGATACGGAATTTGACTCCTTCAGGAACCTGGTAAAAATCTCGAAGAACCTTGAGATATTTACGAGAAACCAAGCTCGGCGTAAAAGGAGCACTAGGCTGCCTCAGAGGTCTCCTCGGAATAGGGATATCTGGCAGTGATGGGGGCGAACCCACAAGGGCTCGATAATACGCATTCTTCGCTTCCTCCTCAACAAACTCCTCTTGCTTCACCGTCACGTGGGCAGGAGAATCACCCGAGGAAGAATGGGAAGAAGAATTTCTCTTTGAGGATCTTGAAGACATTATTCTTAGAGAGAGAGAAAGGATTCTTGAGAGAGAATAATTTTTTATGGTGAAGTAAGAATGAATGAAATTTCTTACTCCCTCCTTATAAAGAGGGTAAAATCACTATTTACCCCGACTTTTGATGTCTTGCATATTTTCTTTGTTTTAGCTTTCCATTTTATGCATTTTATCCCTTCTAGTTTAGGCATTAGGCATATTTAGGTTCATTTTGCATTCATAAGTCTTTATCAGGTCTTGGTGTGTACTTTGGAGAATTTGAAGGTGTTTGGGGGTACTTTGTTACAAAAAGGAAGGGTGAAAGATGGACATGGACGATGGCCATAAAGAAGTCTTTCTGTGCTAAGATTTGGTGGGAAAATAGTATTTTGAGTTAGCTTTCCATTGGGAGTGGTTTCAAGCCATTTGAAGCAATATTGGAGGAGTTATGATTATTTGAGTGAAGGCATGTCATTACACCCGGGTCAGCACACTTGGCCTGACCAGCCCGCACGGGACGAATGGATGATGCTGGACGATGCAGCACCCGGACGGACATGCTCGGCCAAGTATCACCCGCGCATGAGAACCCAACGAACATACGGATGCGCGGCCTGATCTGCTCGGGCTACCTTACCCGCGCGGGTCAGGACATACCATACGGGTGGACTAAAGCATCCGGATGCGCGGCCTGAGTTGTGCGGTGCGTAGTACCCGCGCGGGACAAGGCGAACAAGACCAGCCGGATGCACGGCCTAAGCTGTGTGGTACGTAGTACCCGCGCGGGACGAGGCGAACAAGACCAGCCGGATGCGCGGCCTAAGCTGTGCGGTGCGTAGTACCCGCGCGGGACGAGACCAGACGGAGTTGTACATACGCGCGGGACGGGACGACCATGCCAGCACACCCGCGCGAGACGAGCAACAGCCAGACAGAACTGCGCGGCCAAGCATGCGCGGCCAAGCATGCGCGGCCCGGACCGTCCAGCCACGACCCTGAGCGTTTTTTATACTGTCTTCCCAGTGGTCGAGACCTATTGTTTCTAAGGGCTTTTTAGTAATTTTATTATATGTTTCTAGGCTTTTAAGCCTAACTATAAGTACCCTTGTTATCCCTAATGTGGGACTTATGTTATTTATGATCTAAGAACAAAAACCTTTTGAGTAAAGCTTCATCTTTGATTTATTATCTCATCTCATCTTGTGTTCTTGATTGTTTATTTCATCTCCTTTCTTTCTCTATATGTTTAAGCTTGAATCTCTCATGGGTTTAAGAGTAAGCATGTGGATTAGTGAGTAGATCCATCTTAGATCCATGGGTTAGGGTGATGGAGAATGATTAAGTGTAGATTCAAGGTGTTTAGTGTTAGATCTATCATTTCCTTGCATTGATTTGGTGTTCTTAAAGCTATATTTGAGTTGGCCTCTCAAAGATAGAGTCATAGGCATTTCATGCCCGAAAGGTGTTCTATGAAATGCCTGAACCAACTCATCTATGCTTTTAGCTTGCTTTGCCTAAGAGATTAGTTGTCAAAGAAGCTAGGATTGCTATTAGACTCGTTCCCCATGTTTGCTTTGATCATTGCAGCCAAAGAGATTTGGTGTACTTGGGTGTTCATTGCAAAAGAGCATCCATCTAGAGATAGAGCTTGCTTAGTTTTGTTGTCTAGGCATAAGGAATTAGATTGATTGATAAAGTTAGCATCTTGGATTGAATCTTAATCATTTGATATCAAGTCCCTACACCCATGGGTCTCATTCTCATCATAAGAAAGAAAGATTTACTTTTTGCTGCATTTTGCTTATTGTCTTAGTTTAATCATCTTTCTCTCTATTGATTGCATTTAGATTAAGCATAGACTTGCATTCCCTCTGTTTCATTGTCACTTAGGACTGGTTCGACAATCTTATATACTACATCATTTGATTAGAACCTGAGAAATGTTCTTTCATCAAATTGGCGCCGTTGCCAAATTCTAAGTTGATTGTGACATTGGGATTTAGTCACTTGCTTGAGACTAAATCATTTTTCTTTTCTTGTGATATTGATTCTCCTTTTGCCTCTTCCTTTGATTTTCAGGTGTATGAACACAAGAAGCAGGGGTGCAACTAACCTGGTTCCCACTGTTGAAGAGATAGCTACACTTGAGAGGGAAATAGCAAGAAGGAGAAGAGAAGAAGAGCAACAGGCTCACATTCAGAGGTTGGGGTTTGAGATGGATGATCACCAGCATCAACCCCAAGATGGCAATGGTCAAGGAGCTGACAACCTTAGACCACAGCGCCAACAACAACAACACCCACAGCGGCCAGCTAAAGCCATTGGCACATATGACCGTCCTCACATTCATGGCAACAGGACGGGCATCCGCGCACCAGCTGTGGAAACTAACAACTTTGAGATCAAGTCAGGCTTGTTGAGTGTGATTGAGAACAACAAGTACCATGGCTTGGCTGTAGAAGACCCATTTGATCACTTGGACAAGTTTGATAGCTATTGTGGCTTGTCCAAGACCAATGGTGTGTCAGAAGATGCCTTCAAGCTCAAGTTGTTTCCATTCTCTCTAGGAGACAAGGCACGCCAATGGGAGAAATCTCTACCTAGTGACTCCATCACTACTTGGGATGATTGTAAGAAGGCCTTCCTAGAGAAATTCTTCTCCACGTCAAGGACAGCCAAGCTGAGGAATGAGATCTCTAGTTTCCAGCAGAAGAACTTGGAAAGCTTTAGTGAAGCATGGGAAAGGTTCAAGGGGTATCAAGCTAAGTGCCCACACCATGGCTTCTCAAAGGAGAGTTTGCGGAGCACATTCTATAGAGGTGCCCTTCCTGAGTTTAGAGCAAGATTGGATACAGGAAGCAATGGTTTCTTCCTGGGCAGGTCTGAAGAAGATGCTGAGGAGCTGGTGGACAACATGGTGAAGAGTGATTCAGCTTACAGTGGAGAACATGACAGAGCTGATAGAACAACCAGAGTTGATGACAACCAGACCAAGAAGGAAATCAAATCCTTGCAAGAGAAGATAGACTTGCTGATTGCTAACCAAGCCAAACAAGAGCAGATCAACTTTGTGGGTGGTCCAAGTCAGGACAATCCTCCTAAGGTTAATGAAGTTGAAGGGTTAGAAGGGCAAGAAGAGCTTTTCTTCATCAACAACAATGGTTCTTGGTACAGGAAGGAGCCTAACTTACAGTACAACAACTACCAGCAAAGGTCTTATCCCAACAACCAGCAAGGAGGCTATCAACCAAAGCAAAACACTCAGCTAGGAAACTACCAGCCTAGGCAGAATCCTCCTCCTGGCTTTACAAACCATGGCAATCAATCTCCTCCCAAGCTAAACCTCCAGATTCATCTATGGAAGCTATGTTCAAACAACTATTGGAAGGTCAAGCTAGGGCAGCCAAAGACATTGGCCATGAGTTCAAGACTGTCCACTCCAAGATTGACAGCAGCTACACTGAGCTAAACAACAAGATTAGAGCTTTGGAGAATCAGTTTGCTTCTATGAACTCTCAGCCAAGTCGCCAACAAGGAACATTACCAGGAAAGGCTGAGCAAAACCCCAAAGAACCAATGAAGGCAATCACTTTGAGAAGTGGTAGAGAGCTACCTCCAAGAACTCTCCCCAAGGATGGTGAGACACTAAGTGGGGGGTGGCTATCAACATTGATGATGATGTTTTGATTGTGGATGAGAAAGTTGATGAGGAGATTCTAGAAAAGATTGTTGAAGCTAAGGGTAAAGGAAAGGTTGGAGAAGAGAAGAAAACACCAAAGCATGGTGAAGTAGCCACTCCAACAAAAGAGTCTTCTTTTGTTCCTCCTCCCTATGAACCTAAGCTGCCATTTCCTGGAAGATTCAAGAAGCAACTTTTGGAGAAGTACAAAGCACTCTTTGAGAAGCAAATGAGTGAAGTTCAAGTCACAATGCCAATCATTGATGCCTTCATGCTAGTCCCTCAATACAGCAAGTTCTTGAAGGATGCTGTGGCTGCCAAGAAGAAGGAAATGGAAGGCATGATGGTTCTTACTCATGAGTGCAGTGCCATCATCCAGAGATTGACAATCCCTAAGAAGCTAGAGGATCCAGGCTGCTTTACCCTACCTTGTGCCATTGGTCCTTTGATGTTTGAGAGATGTCTATGTGATTTGGGAGCTAGTGTCAGTCTCATGCCTCTATCTGTTGCCAAGAAGCTTGGGTTCAGCCAATACAATAAGTGCAAACCCTCTTTGGTGCTTGCTGACCGCTCAGTCAAATTCCCCATTGGTATCCTTGAAGACCTCCCTGTAATGGTGGGAAATTGTGAAATTCCCACTGACTTTGTTGTTCTTGAGATGGATGAAGACTCTAGAGACCCCTTGATCCTTGGAAGGCCATTCTTAGCCACAGCAGGAGCCCTTATCAATGTGAAGAAGGCAAGATTGATCTTCATTTGGGGAAAGATCACACTCTCCATTTTGATGTCAATGAGGTAATGAAGAGGTCAACTGTGCAAGGCCAAGTGTTCTACATAGAGGAAATGGAAGCTCTTGCTGATGAGCTCCTTGAGGAATTGGCACTAGGAGAGTTGACAATAGAGGACCCTTTGCAGCATGCTTTGACAGTGGATAAAGAGGTCCAAGTGGTTGAGAACAAAGAGAGTGAGGAAATTGCAGCCATGCTGGATTCTCGCAAGAAGATTGTTGATAAAGGCCAGTATGAAGAGCTCAAACAAGAGGTGCACCAAGCTGTTTTAGCCACTCAACAAGAGAACACCAAAAAAGATGATTGGAGTGAGCTCAAGGCACCAAAACTGGAGCTAAAACCTCTTCCCCATGGTGTAAGGTACGCATTTCTAGGCCCTAATGAGTTATATCCTGTCATTGTGAGTAGTGAACTTACTGAACTTGAGCTTTCTCAACTTATAAATGCACTTAAAATGTTTAGAAAAGCAATTGGATACTCACTAGATGATATTAAGGGGATATCACCTTCTTTGTGCATGCATAGGATACATCTAGAGGATGAATCAATGACTTCTATAGAGCATCAAAGAAGGTTGAATCCTAACCTTAAGGATGTTGTAAAGAAGGAGATTCTTAAGCTCTTAGATGCTGGTGTTATTTACCCTATTTCAGATTCTAAATGGGTATCTCCTGTGCATGTAGTTCCAAAGAAAGGTGGTATCACTGTGGTTAAAAATGACAAGGATGAATTGATACCAACTAGAACCATAACTGGCCATAGGATGTGTATTGATTATAGAAAGCTCAACTCAGCAGCTAGAAAGGATCATTTTCCATTGCCATTCATTGATCAAATGCTTGAGAGACTTGCAAACCATCCTTTCTATTGTTTTCTTGATGGGTATTCAGGGTTCTTCCAAATCCCCATACATCCCAATGATCAAGAGAAGACAACATTCACATGCCCCTATGGCACCTTTGCTTATCGAAGGATGCCATTTGGGTTATGTAATGCTCCAGCAACCTTTCAAAGGTGCATGATGTCTATCTTCTCGGATCTCATTGAGGATATAGTGGAGGTATTCATTGATGATTTCTCTGTCTACGGATCTTCGTTTTCTGCTTGTTTGTCCAACTTGTGCAGGGTCCTACAGAGATGTGAAGACACCAACCTAGTGCTGAATTGGGAGAAGTGTCATTTCATGGTCAAAGAGGGGATTGTGCTTGGACACAAGATTTCAGAAAAGGGCATTGAAGTGGACAAGGCTAAGATTGAGGTGATGGTCAGCTTGCCACCACAAAAGACAGTGAAAGACATCAGGAGCTTCCTTGGCCATGCTGGGTTCTATAGAAGATTCATCAAGGACTTCTCAAAGATTGCTAGACCAATGACCAAGTTGCTGTGCAAGGAGGCTGCTTTCAGCTTTGATGAAGATTGTCTCGAGGCTTTCAAGAAGATAAAGGGTGACCTTGTTAGTGCTCCCATTGTTCAGCCACCTGATTGGGACCTCCCTTTTGAGATAATGTGTGATGCTAGTGATTTTGCTGTTGGGGCCGTCCTGGGGCAGAAGAAGGATGGCAAAACTCATGTGATTTATTATGGTAGCCAAACCCTGAATGATGCACAGATGAGGTATGCCACAACAGAGAAAGAGATGCTGGCCATTGTCTTTGCTTTTGAAAAATTCAGAAGCTACCTGGTGGGTTCCAAGGTCATTGTGTATACTGATCATGCAGCTTTGAGACACCTCCTAGCAAAGAAGGATGCCAAGCCAAGACTACTAAGGTGGATCCTTTTGCTTCAAGAGTTTGACTTGGAGATTAGAGACAAGCCAGGGATTGAGAATGGAGTTGCTGATCACTTGTCCAGGTTGAGAATTGAAGGTGGAATCCCTATTGATGAGGGCCTCAGAGAAGAGCATGTCATGGCCATCATGTCAGTGGTGGCAGTCATTGAGACTGGAAAAAAGATTGAAGAGGTTAAGGCAGCTGAAGAAAACAACTTACCTTGGTACGCTGATTTGGTTAACTACTTAGCCACTGGGAAGGAACCATTGGGACTTGCAGGGTATGAGAAGAAGAAGTTCTACAAAGATTTGAAGAGATACTATTGGGATGAACCATACCTTTACACCCTATGCAAGGATCAGATTTATAGAAGAGTGGTGGCTGAAGAAGAAGTTGAAGGGATCCTCTCACATTGCCATGGATCTTCCTATGGAGGCCATTTTGCTCCATTCAAGACTGTCTCAAAGGTGCTACAAGCTGGATTTTGGTGGCCACACATGTTCAGGGACTCACAAGACTTCATTTCAAGATGTGACTCTTGCCAAAGGAGTGGGAACATTACTAAAAGGAATGAGATGCCTCAAAACCCAATCCTTGAAGTGGAAGTGTTTGATGTTTGGGGGATTGATTTCATGGGACCCTTCCCTTCTTCTTATGGCAACAAATACATCTTGGTGGCTGTGGACTATGTATCAAAGTGGGTGGAAGCAATAGCAAGCCCTACAAATGATTCAAGAGTAGTGGTCAAAATGTTCAAGAGCACTATTTTCCCAAGGTTTGGAGTTCCAAGAGTGGTCATAAGTGATGGAGGTTCACACTTCATCAACAAGGTATTTGAGAGTCTTCTCAAGAGGAATGGAGTGAAGCACAAGGTTGCAACACCCTATCACCCTCAAACAAGTGGCCAAGTGGAGGTCTCCAACAAGCAAATCAAGGGGATCTTGGAGAAGGTTGTAGGAACCCAGAGGAAGGATTGGTCAGCCAAGCTTGATGATGCTCTTTGGACATATAGAACAGCATTCAAGACTCCTCTAGGCACCACTCCCTTCAACCTTGTCTATGGAAAGTCTTGCCACCTGCCAGTTGAGCTTGAATACAAGGCATTGTGGGCTGTGAAGCTTCTAAACTTCGACATCAAGGATGCAAAGGAGAAGAGACTTCTTCAACTCAATGAACTGGATGAGATAAGGAAAAGACTAAGGCTTTCCATGACAGGCACATCCTCAAGAGAGAGTTCAAGGCAGGAGATCAAGTGCTTCTTTACAATTCTAGACTGAAGTTGTTTCCAGGAAAGTTAAAGTCAAGGTGGTCCGGTCCATTTGTGATCAAAGAAGTGAGACCTTATGGAGCCATTGTGCTTTGGGATAAGCAGGGTAATGACTTCACAGTGAATGGCCAGAGACTCAAAGAATACATGGCCACAATACCAAAGGAGGATGGGACATCAACCCCACACTCTGATGCTCCCCTTGCCTAACCTCAAAGGAGGCAAAGTCAAGCTAGTGACTTTAAACAAGCTCACTTGGGAGGAAGTCCCATGGTTATCCTTGTAAATATTGCATTAGGATTTATTTTTCGAAGCTTTTGGATGATGGGAGATCAGTGGGATGCAGATGGTGTGCATGAGTGGGAAGAATAAAAATAAATAAAAAATAAAGGGGTCGGTTTGAGAGACCGGACTGCCTTAGATCCGAAACGCGCGGCCTGAGATGCGCGAGCCATGTTACCCGCTCGGACGGCCGGACCAATCAGGACGTGAGATGCGCGGTCAGATGCGCGCGAGTCAGAGGTACCGCGCGGGTAGGTGCGGACGGACGGACGGAAGTAGCAGTCGGATGCGCGGACAGCTTTGCACTACACGAGCACCCCACGCGGGAACGGACAGTCAGTTCGATGATCCGGAATGCGCGGGACCGAATGCGCGGGATGGAGGTACCGCGCGGGTAGGGACGGACGGACGGACGAAGTATGCGCGGATGCATACGCGCGGGACACTTTCACCGCGCGGGACGCCAGGCGTACGGATACGAAACAGACGCGCGGGCAAGACCACGTGGGTCACTCTCTCCACTCACTCGACCCGCGCACGACCCGCGTCCCAACCCGCGGTACGACCCGCACACGACCCGCGTCCCAACCCGCGGTATGACCCAGCCGACCCAAGGTATGTTTTTTGTTTATTTCTCGACCCAGACCCATCCGCCCATGACCCGACCCGACCAAACCCCCCTAAAACCTAATGAATCGTGCCACTCTCTCCTCACTCCCATCACTTTTCCAAATCAAAATCCTCTCTAGCCTCCAAGAACAAAAAGCACCACAACTTCTTCAATTCCAAACCAAATCACCCCATTTCTTTTCCCACATCCAAGCCTCCCTCCTCTTAGTATAAATCCTTGAATCTTCTCACTTTTATCCTTCATCCAAAGCAAGGAACAATGGGGAGAAAGAACGAAGCTCAAATAGTGGAAGAGAAAGAGCAGGCTGCAAGGAGGGTGACTGCTCAGATTGGGAAAGAACTTAGCTCCATGCCTGAATCAGAAGAGGAGCGTAGGCAGCAAACTTTGGCCATGCTAAGAAAGAAAGCACAGGCCAAGAGAGATGTCAAAAGAGTTATGGTTGATGAGAGTGTGGCTGACATTGCTCACAAGCAAGCCCCTCCCAAGAGAGTAAGAGCGCCTAGGAGCACCAAGTTGAGAGCTTTGGTTTTGGAGAAAGGCACCAAAGAAGGTGCAAATGAACCAGCTCCCACCATAAGAGCCAAGGCGCCAAGAAAGACTATAGAACCTCCTCCCATGGAGCAAGAAGGTGCAAATGAACCAGCTTCCACCATAAGATCCAAGGCGCCAAGAAAGACTATAGAACCTCCTCCCATGGAGCAAGAGGGTGCAAATGCTGAAGAGGAACATTCTGAAGACGAAAGTGAGGCTGAGTATGACCCTAACTCAACAGAGCCATTCAATGATAAAAGGGACAGGCAGAAGACACCCACTGAAGAGGAGCTGTTAGAGCAAATGAGAAAAGGTGTCTCTTGGCCACCAACCAGATTTGCTGATAAAAGGACCCTCAAGGAGTTGTCAATTGAAGATGATATCCAGGAGATGCTAGGCTACATGAGTATGAGCAGTTTTTACACTATGGCTTATCCAACTTATAAAGAAGTCTCTTGCCAATTCCTGTCATCTCTTGAAGCCACCTTTCACACCTCCAAGAATGTGGAGCAAGGATGGGGTATGATACACTTCAAGATTGATGGGAGAGCCTACTCAATGTCATTCAAGGAAATTGAGGAAGTGCTTGGGTTTCAAGACCAGAAAAATCCTTCTTTTCCCAAGCTTGCCAGGGTCAAAAGAGAGATGAACATCACACACCTTACTTGGAGGTTGTTAACAGGCAAGACAAGGAGTTCCAACCGCGACAAGAATGCCTCCATCCGACACCCTTCAGTGCGATAACTCCACAGATTGCTTATGCATACATTGTTCCCCAGGAAGGAAGTAGGAACAGTCTTTGGAGATGAAGTGAAATTCCTGCACCAAGCTGTCCAGCACTATGCATTACAGCCTCATCTCCCTTTGGTTCCTAGTGACTTCTACAAGGATTTTGGCATCGTGGGATTCTTTGTGAAGCGCCTCATGTATTACAAGAGTTGGAGCTGGACAAACAGAGACCCTGGAGCTCAGATTGGGATTGGTGGCTTGATAACACCATTGCTTGCTTACCAAGGGATTAGCTTGGGAAATGATGCAGCTGGCCCCACTTTCTTGGATCTCCAATACCTGAAGTCAGCTCACTTTCTCTCTGGAAGGTTTAATGGGCGGTGTGTTTATTCATATTTGAGAGGTACCACAAAGGTTGAGCTGCTCCTTCCCGACTATCCCCTCACTACCTTGACCACTCCAGGAGCCATAAGATTTGACATTAGTGAGAGGCACTTGCTTGGACCTCATGGCGCTTTAGGCCCTATGGCTCTTCCAAGAGGTGAAAAGGCAGCACGCAAGGTGGAAAAATATGATCAGGGGCAATCTAGTAGAGCCACTGCACATCTTTTTGGTCCTCCTCGTTACAAGTTTGACCAATGCACTGGTGCTTTACCTCTTGGTCCTATTCGGCAGGCTCATGACCAGATCAGTACCCTTCAGAGGTGGAACAGAGCTCAAGATAGGACTATCTTCAAGCTCACCAACAAGTGCAAAGAGCTGAGAAGAACTGTCAAGCGGCAAGCCGAAGCTTCGGCTCACTTCATGAAGAAGGTGGCTGATGTTCTAGCCAGGGGAGCTGTAGCTGGTTGTAGAGCTGAGGATTTTGATCGTGATGCTTTCACTGCCCCGCCTCCTCAGCCACTTCATGACCCTTCTGAGCCACGGACAAAGAAACAAGCTCTCCGCCGTTTGAGGAACCCCTACATCGCCCCATCCGCGTCCGGAAACAAGTCACCAAGCCTAAGCACCACTGCTGACGAAGAAGACTCTGAGGGTGAGGCATCAGCCTCTTCCCATGCTCCATGAGGTACTCCACTTCCTGATCATTGTATATACCATTCATCTTTGCATTTTGATTTCTTTTATTTATTTTAGGCCCTTCTCTACATTTAACAAACACAGAGACTGTGTGAATTAAGTGTGGGGGAGGTGTCAAGTTGCTAATAGTCTTATGTTTTATGTCATTTGCATGCACTTGTAGATAGTTATTGCATAGAAAAAACCAAAAAAATTTGAAAAATTTGAAAAACACAAAAAGAATCATGTAGTTGCATTAGGATTGAGTCTAGATCATTCACTTGCATAAAAAAAAAAGAAAAAAAAATCATCATATAGGTTGCATCATGCATAAGGGGACATGGATGATAGCTACCTTGTAAGGATGCTCATGCTAAGTTCTTAAAGTGATAACCTTCATAACCATAGTAAGTAGCTTGAGCAATCTTAGGATAACTTGTAAACTTTGTGCCTTGAAATCTCTTCCTAAAGCTTATTTGATTGATTGATGCTCTCTCTTTGAAGTTTGCTCCTGTCATATTTAGACTATAAGTCTCTTGTTCATGGTCCCTTGTGTACTAAGTCATGGATAGAACACTTGAGTTGTCCCTCCCATTGTTTGCCTATCTTTTTGGACATACTCAAGTGGCATTCCACACCCTTAAACCTTTTCCTCCTTTCAAGCCTTCATTGTTTGTTGAGTGAGGCCTTCTTTGGAAAGCTTTACATGTGCATAATGTTGAGAGTATTGGGAACGACAATGATTGATCTCCATTTTAGCTAGATTAGACACTCATATTGTCTTGCTTCTAGGATGGGGGTGAGTGTTGTATGGTGTGATCTTGGGAAGTGAGAAAGGTTTATGAAAGAAAAGGTTGACTCATGGAGCTCTAAAAGTTATAAGTGATTAAGTCTAGAAGGGATAAGAGAAATTAAAAATTGTAAGCTCTAAGTTAATAAGGAAGTCTTGGCCCTCATAAAGAAAAAAAAAAAAAGAGAAAAAGAATAATGAAAAGGGGGCTAGCAATGTTTAGAAAGAGCTGGTAAAAATTTAAAATGTGAAAAATCCCTTGTAGACTTCAATAAGAAAGAGTTCCAAGTGAGAAAGTGTCTTTGAGTATTTTGGGGGAACCTTTGGGTGAGAGATGTGAGTGGTATTTTGACATTGGGGAGTAGAGTAAAATTTGCTTTCATGTTTAGGAAAAGGGTAGGATAATGGAGATTGAGCATTGTATGCATGAATTGATCCCTTTCTTAGATATATTATGTGCAATGTCAAAGCTACTTTGTTTTGAGAGGAAACCACCTTGAAAGATGATTTTGAACCTCTTGATTCACTTTGCACTAAAGCCTCCTTCTAACCAAACCAAATGATTTGGACCATTGGACCATTTGCAAGAGATCTTTTGAGTTTGTTTAATGATTGTTAGAGAGCAAGTAGATTTGAGGGTTGTGGATTCATGATGAGTAAGTGTAGGGATCAAAAGAGTTGAAATAGGCCTTGAGAAGTTAGAGTTGGATTGAGTGCTTGCTCTAGCTAGTTGGTATGATTTTGCAAGGTTATCAATTTGAGAACTAAGAAGAGCGATTTCCTTTGGCTATAAGTCCCCTCCTTCAAACCTCTCCTCCTTAGTCTTTGCTAGTTTACTTGTGGACAAGTAAAGGACTAGTGTGGGGGAGTTGATGTCTTGCATATTTTCATTGTTTTAGCTTTCCATTTTATGCATTTTATCCCTTCTAGTTTAGGCATTAGGCATATTTAGGTTCATTTTGCATTCATAAGTCTTTATCAGGTCTTGGAGTGTACTTTGGAGAATTTGAAGGTGTTTGGGGGTACTTTGTTACAAAAAGGAAGGGTGAAAGATGGACATGGACGATGGCCATAAAGAAGAATTTCTGTGCTAAGATTTGGTGGGGAAATAGTATTTTGAGTTAGCTTTCCATTGGGAGTGGTTTCAAGCCATTTGAAGCAATATTGGAGGAGTTATGATTATTTGAGTGAAGGCATGTCAGTACACCCGGGTCAACACACTTGGCCTGACCAGCCCGCACGGGACGAAGGGATGATGCTGGACGATGCAGCACCCGGACGGACATGCTCGGCCAAGATCACCCGCGCATGAGAACCCAACGAACATACGGATGCGCGGCCTGATCTGCTCGGGCTACCTTACCCGCGCGGGTCAGGACATACCATACGGATGGACTAAAGCATCCGGATGCGCGGCCTGAGTTGTGTGGTGCGTAGTACCCGCGCGGGACAAGGCGAACAAGACCAGCCGGATGCGCGGCCTAAGCTGTGCGGTACGTAGTACCCGCGCGGGACGAGGCGAACAAGACCAGCCGGATGCGCGGCCTAAGCTGTGCGGTGCGTAGTATCCGCGCGGGACGAGACCAGATGGAGTTGTACATACGCGCGGGACGGGATGACCATGCCAGCACACCCGCGCGGGACGAGCAACGGCCAGACAGAACTGCGCGGCCAAGCATGCGCGGCCCGGACCGTCCAGCCAAGACCCTGAGCGTTTTTTATACTGTCTTCCCATTGGTCGAGACCTATTGTTTCTAAGGGCTTTTTAGTAATTTTATTCTATGTGTCTAGGGCTTTTAAGCCTAACTATAAGTACCCTTGTTATCCATAATGTGGGACTTATGTTATTTACGATCTAAGAACAAAAACCTTTTGAGTAAAGCTTCATCTTTGATTTATTATCTCATCTCATCTTGTTTTCTTGATTGTTTATTTCATCTCCTTTCTTTCTCTATATGTTTAAGCTTGAATCTCTCATGGGTTTAAGAGTAAGCATGTGGATTAGTGAGTAGATCCATCTTAGATCCATGGGTTAGGGTGATGGAGAATGATTAAGTGTAGATTCAAGGTGTTTAGTGTTAGATCTATCATTTCCTTGCATTGATTTGGTGTTCTTAAAGCTATATTTGAGTTGGCCTCTCAAAGATAGAGTCATAGGCATTTCATGCCCGAAAGGTGTTCTATGAAATGCCTGAACCAACTCATCTATGCTTTTAGCTTGCTTTGCCTAAGAGATTAGTTGTCAAAGAAGCTAGGATTGCTATTAGACTCGTTCTCCATGTTTGCTTTGATCATTGCAGCCAAAGAGATTTGGTGTACTTGGGTGTTCATTGCAAAAGAGCATCCATCTAGAGATAGAGCTTGCTTAGTTTTGTTGTCTAGGCATAAGGAATTAGATTGATTGATAAAGTTAGCATCTTGGATTGAATCTTAATCATTTGATATCAAGTCCCTACACCCATGGGTCTCATTCTCATCATAAGAAAGAAAGATTTACTTTTTGTTGCATTTTGCTTATTGTCTTAGTTTAATCATCTTCCTCTCTAATGATTGCATTTAGATTAAGCATAGACTTGCATTCCCTCTGTTTCATTGTCACTTAGGACCGGTTCGACAATCTTATATACTACATCATTTGATTAGAACCTGAGAAATGTTCTTTCATCAACTTTCGGCAAACGATTACGTCTCTACACCTTCCCATACGGCTAAACCGCAAGCCAGGACCCGAAAGGCACTACGGTACCTAGCTAGCTGGGGGGCTAACTGTTGGGGTCAAAATCGGTCAGCGACGAAATCGTCACCCGAAAGTCCTCGAAAGAAAAACCAAGTGACGATCAAAACAAAGAAACGGATCATCACTCGATGAATTCACAAGAAGGCATGAACGGACCGTGAGCCCCGGGGATCAACGAAGGCAAGCAGGCACCGGTGGACGAAGGACACGGCACGGGCGGCAGGCTTGCCCTGTCCCGTCTGGCGCCGGCAGCAAGGGTCCTGGTTCCCATCTATGCAATCGTTTCGTGATCTCGGGCAACGGCACCATCTTGGTCCCTAAAACCCATGTCCGGATTGTCCGCAAACTATAATGATTCTTCCGCAAAGCCTTCTCGATTGTTTAAAAGTTCATCTTTTAAACGTCTAAAGCTCGAAGCCACATTACTCAAACCCTTGAAAACGGTTATCTCGAAATCTACGGCTAAAGATCCTTCCAAACTCAAAGATTTCCTGCACGAACGACTAATGGGGAAAGATCGAACGACAGAAAACCCACGGACGGCAAGACGTCCTGGCGCCGGCGGCACGCGTCACGCGGGGCCGGCCTGGCGCCGGCGGCACACACGGCCTGGTGCCGGCGGCACGCGTCACGCGGGCCGGCCTGGCGCCGGCGGCACACCCGGCCTTGCGCCGGCGGCACGCGTCACGCAGGCCGGCCTGGCGCCGGCGGCACACCCGGCCTGGCGCCGGCGGCACGCGTCACGCGGGCCGGCCTGGCGCCGGTGGCACACCCGGCCTGGCGCCGGCGGCACGCGTCACGCGGGCCGGCCTGGCGCCGGCGGCACCCCAACCTGGCGCCGGCGGCACGCGTTCCGCAAGCCGGCCTGGCGCCGGCGGCAAGCCCCCTAACGCCGGTCGACAGCCCTCGTCCTGGTCTCGGTCCCATCATGCTCGGTCTGATCCCATCTTATCTTGTTTGGATCAATTTTCGTGAGTTTGGTACGATCACGGTTATTCTAAACACCAAACATCTCGACTAAACGAGGAATTTAGTTTCCTTCGGAATTACCGAAACCTTCAATGACTATTCTTTCGAGAAACCGTAAAAACGTCTAGACGGCCCGACGTGGCCAAAACGGCCCACTTACGATTTTCTGAAAAGGAATGATAACTATGACGGTTTATCCTTATTCTCACATAAGAGATAAATGTCAAGTTTCCAAAAGATAAATGTCAAGTTTCCAGAAGATAAATGTCAAGTTTTCCGAAGATAAATGTCAAGTTTCCCGATAAACACGAAGATGGACGAAAATGGAAAAAGCCCGATTCATCCCGCGAGAAGATAGACCGTCTTAAGAAGAGTATATAAGGAGAGCTTTGGGCGAGGAGCAAATCATCACCAAACTTCCAGAGCACTTAGCACTTCGAGCATTTTACCTTTCTCTTTCTGTTTTCATTAGCGAGCTGCGACTCAAGTAGGTTAGATCAAGGCGGCCGGACTAGCGGACCTTTCGACAGCTCTTGTAGCTTATTTCTTACCCGTTGTTCACGCTCGAAACGCGAATTGAGAAATAAGATCTTTTTCCGCTCTACTTTACGATTTTTACTTTTCAACTTAAACTCCCATTGATTATATTGTGTGCGGCCCAGCAGATATCCGGGACCTTCAAGGAAGATCGGGTTAACTCGGTTTTCCTCCATAAATCTTTATCGGAAATTGACGGTGTGAATTTCGGTTCCCACACTAATAATGTCAAGACCTCTCATGGACTAATAATGTCAAGTCCTCACAAGGACTAATAAGGCCCATCAGATCCTAAGTCATTCAACCAACCATCCCACATGACTCAGAACTGATGAGTCTTCACACTTATCAGACCGGCCAAGGAACCATGTCCAAAAGGACCCGATCAGTCTTGCTCTTACAACCAGTGCAGCGTATTATTTTGTTCTTTTTTCTTTACCATTGTTTGATTAGGATTGGAAATCTGAGGAATGGATTGGGTGAATGATGATTCAATTAGATGTGCGAATGGTTTCATTATGAGCACACAACACTAAAAGATCGTCCAGCTCCCTTGTCATGTCTCCGATCCTAGAAAAGATCGTCCGGACGGACCGTGGTGCGAGGAGACGCACCGGTCAGGTCGTAAGACCTTGAGACAAGCGTATTATGGTCCAAAATCAAGGTTAAGGGCATCAGGAAGCTGAGACTTAACCAGGTTACGAGGGAAACAAAGGTAAAGGAGCTGGACGAGTGTTCTGGGAGCTGGACGAGGTCCGGATCGAGCTCAGTCAGCTAGGTGCAGCTGGAAACAGCTCACCTTGATTTAATCAGCTTATAGGAGCTGGAAGACTAGTTAAATCAGCTGGGAGCAGTTGGTGATCAGTTTATCTCAGCTGGGCGGAGTGTTACGGTCCGAACCAGTGTGGGGTCCGAGCGGTTATGGACCGAGCCGATGGTCCGACTGTGAAATTGTTCGACCAAGGGTAGTGGGGCTCGAACCAGATGTTGGGAAAAGGTTCAGGAGTGTGATCAAGGGCTCAGGAACCGATCTGACAAAGGAAGAAAGAAAGAAACCGCCAATGGGCGGTTATGGACGGTTGAGAGAAGGGGAAACCGCCCCTTTATGGATCTAAGAATTGCTAACTGCCTTCCAGGCGGTTATGGACGGTTGGGGATCGATTTCCCTTCTATTTTTCTTTGTCTCTGTCGAAAATATCATTTGGAGAAGACAGAAAACTCAGACAAACTTCCAGAGAGAAAAGAGAGACAAACCGACAGTTGGCCGATCCGATGTTTGGTGGTTCCTGGTCGATTCTGGTGAGAGTTGTATGTGAGATTGAGAAGGTGGATACTAGACAGAGAGAGAAGGAGAAAGAGAAGGAGAAGGAGCAAGCCCCTGGAGACCGTACCTCTAAGGTGAGACGTGTGGCCAAGGACCACCGAACATGGCCTGCGGACGATCCGTTTGGTACATGGTTTGGTCTGGTTCGTTTGGTTACACCTATCTCTGATTTCTTCTACTCTGTTCTTCATATATTTCTTGTTGTGGTATTGGATGTTGATGTTTCAGATATGGAGGCACTGATCTTAGGACTTGGCCGGATCAAAGAAGCCATGAAAATTCATGGTTTGGCCGGACTGTTCATGGTCGAGATCTATATGGTCTGGTACGATTCATGGAATTCTGTTTATGGGAATCTCTTAGTTGGGATTTATCATGAATTTTAATTAATTTTGGCACCACTTTTGAAAGTGGCCAGATTTGGCATTTATAAGTGTTTTCGATGTTTAGATGTGATCCAGCCATGCAGTGTGATAGATTCTTGTGTTGATATCTAATCTTGTGTTGGTGTGTGTTGTGTATTTTTGATCCAGGACCAGACTTGGACCGTGGTAAGGGAAAATCACCGTGAGGACCGCGGCCATGGGAAGATGTGTGGTGAATGGGTCGATCCTGTTAATTGTGTTATCTTAGTAGCCTATTGTGCAAATTGTGAACTTATGTTAGCCTAGTGTGAAACTTGTGTGTTATGAATGAATGAATGATGTTTGATTCGGTTTATCTATCTATGAAGTATTTCTCTATTCTGTTTAACGAATGAATGATGTTTGATTCTGTTTATCTATCTATGAAGTATTTATGTTGCCTTATTGACTTTGATTGTTTGAACATGTTTCTATGAACCTCAACTACTGATAATTACTTAGAAAAATACTGTACTTGAAATGGAATCAAAATGGTTGAATTGTTTGGTAAGACTGCGGTCTGGTTGGGTTGAGGAATCCAGGATCGGGTCTTACATCCCTTGCACAGGTACACCCAGCACAATACTAGTAGTGTACACCACATAGTATTGGCAGTACTCTTCTTCATGGCTCTCAGCCAATGCGTTGCACATAGCTTACCAACGTCAAGGTTGATAATTAGCATTTCTTATGATCAATATCATAAGTGACAAACATATCTCAGCACACAAGCATATGATCAGATAACCTAACACAAGGATCCGACCTCAATATACCCTCAGGTGCAATTTCCACCTCAAGAAAACCTGCTCCAAAAATTAATTAAAATTCATGAAAACTCCTGATAAATCCCCACTAAGAGATTCCCATAATCAAAATCCAATGAATCGACCCAGTCCATATGGATTCCGATCATGATCAGTCCAACCGGTCAAAAGTTGACATCATCAAATCAATTCCTAAAAATTAGTTAAAAATATGTCAAAAACTCCTATAAATCATCAAAATCAGTTTCCCATAAGCAGAATCCAACCCCCGAGGTCTGGATCATATGGAAACCGACTATGGTCAGTCTGGCCCATGGCCAAGGACATTCACTTCCTGAACCGGCCAAGGCCATTGGTCTAAACCAATCTGACACTTGTCGGGTCGAATCACCTCCGCTAATGGTTAGTATACTCAACTACCAGCTAGTTTCCAAGGTCGGTTCTGAACCAAAATCAAGTCATACAAATCTGAGGTTCCATTCCCCTAAACCATTCTATCTAGATCTAAGCAACGTTGCTAGATTATCATACCTTTGCCACATCCTCAGAGCTTGTTAGCCCTTTGTCTCAGCTGACTTAGCTTTCTTATACCTGCATAAACACTTCCCTTGGGTACTTATTTATTCAACCAACACCGCCCCACAGACCAAGTAACCTTTGGGAAGTCTTCAATGGTAATTGATATGCATCTGGCTCATCTCAGCCCATGCATCATCCAATAACCTTACGCTTTGTAGGATATAATACCAAGTCCTCTCATGGACTAATAATGTCAAGTCCTCACAAGGACTAATAAGGCCCATCAGATCCTAAGTCATTCAACCAACCACCCCACATGACTCAGAACTGATGAGTCTTCACACTTATCAGACCAGCCAAGGAACCATGTTCAAATGGACCCGATCAGTCTTGCTCTTACAACCAGTGCAACCTTTGATCACTCAGGACAGACACCTTGATCCATCATTCAAGGATCAGGTCGTTCATCCTTGCCCAAGATCAGATAACACGTGGCCTCCCTTGTCATGTCCCCAATCCTAGATAGGATCGTCTGGACGGACCATGGTGCGAGGAGACGCACTAGTGATGTTAGGAGTTTTCAAGGCTCCTAAATCAAATGATGAGTATAAAAGATTGTCGAACCAATTCTAAGTGATTCTAATGCAAAGGGAATGCAAATCTATGCTTAATCTAACTGCAACCATTGAGTGAAGATTACTAAGAACTAAGACAATATAAAAATGCAATAAAAGAGTGAACTTTCTTCTCAATATTATAAAAGAGTGAACTTTCTTCTCAATATTAGGCAAGGGGATTTTTGGGACAAGGCAATTGACTTTGGGTGATCAAGCTTCAATCTAGGATGGCAAACTTTCAATCAATCTAACACCTTAAGCCTAGACACAATCCTAAACGAGCTCTATCCCTAGATGAATGCTCATTCACTAACATATCTCAAGTATTTAATCCCTTAGGTTGAATAATATGAAAGCAATCATTAAGAACGAGTCTACTAGCTCTTTTAACACCTTTAACAACTAATCCCTTAGGTAAAGGATGTTAAAACCATTGAAGAGTTGGTTCAGGCATTTCATAGAACACCTTCCAGGCATGAAATGCCTATAGCTCTATTTTGAAGAGACCAACTCCAAAATAGCAAGAAGAACACTCTACAAGCAAGGATCAAGAAGGATCTACCCTATAACATCTTAGATCTACACCTAATCACCCTTAGTCTCCCAAGCCCATGAACCCTAGATATATCTACTCATTAATAGACATGGAAAACCCCGAAACCAATGATGATTCAAGGTTAAACATGATTAGTGATAGAAATAATCCAGCAAACACAAGAAAATAAGATGAAAAAGGATCCAAGATCCAAGCTTTCTTCAACATCTAAAAGTGTTTTTAGAGAGAAAAGAAGTTAAGTCCCAACTTTGGGATACAAGGGTATTTATATAAGGTTTAAAAAACCTAAAAACATCATTAATATTATTAAAAAGTCCCTAGAATCATCAAGGCTTCGACCAATAGGAAGAAAGGGAGCAAAAACGCTCAGGGTGGGACTGGCCTTGCCAGGCCGCGCGTCCCGACCCAAGCAGAACCATCCGGACGCTGGCCTGTCCCGTGCGGGTAAGTGAGGCCGAGCATCCTAGGCCGCATGTTCGGTCCATCTTCTGGCCTGTCCCGCGCGGGTAAGTGAGGTCGAGCATCCTAGGCCGCGCGTCCAGTCCATCTTCTGGTGTGTCCCGTGCGGGTGCTCTCTCCCGAGCAGTCCAGGCCGCACATCAGACGCGTCCAGCTCTTGTCCAAGCCGCGCGGGTATGGCGCCCCGCACACTCCAGGCCGAGCACTGGCCGATACATCTCCATTCCAAGCCACGCGGGTAACATGTCCCGAGCAGATCAGTCCGCGCACCAGTTTGCTTCAGTCCGTTCATGGATCTGTTCCGGCCGTCCGAGTCTCGTGTCCCGGCTGCCCGAGGTAAGGTCTTCATGTCCTGATCATTGGCCAATCTTGATTCTTCACCTCTTTTTGGACCACAAAGCCCCCAAACACCCCAAATAACTCCATAGCAACTCCAACACCTAATAAGGACATATGAATGCATTATAAACCTAAAGATGCATAATGCCTAACTTATATGATCAAAATGCACAAGATATGGATGCTAAAAACATGTAAATATGCAAGATATCAACTCCCCCACACTAGTCCTTTACTTGTCCTCAAGTAATTTTTTCAAAACACAAGGAGGAGATAGATAGAGATGGAAGCAAAGCCAAAAAAAAACACCCATAGCACTCAACTTGACATCCTAACGAAACATAGCAAATAGCATGAGCAAAACTTTCTTATTATGCTCTAGCTTCTTAAGGCTTATCAATACTCTTACGCCTCTACACAAGATGCAGTGCCTATCAACCAACATGCCCTCTTAACCAGCCCTCACATTGATTCACACACACACACTAAAGGTGAGTTCTCACAAATGGGCACAAGATCTCAATCATTTGGCTAGGTGATCAAATGGTCTAATAAGGATGAAAATCAGGGAGCTTGATCATTATGCAAAATTTATCTAAGACTAGGAGCAATTCATGCATACACGGATCCATCCTCATCATTCTACCCAATTCCTAGTGATTACAAGATCTACACCCCTTTTATTCATCCCATAACCCATAATGAAAAACATACTCACATCACTCACCCAATGAACATTTTCTTTCTCATGATTCACCCACTAGGGACCTCTATTCACTTTTCTAAGCTCTAACTCTTTTAGTTTTTCCTTCCGCACTATCTTATTGAATCTTTCTTTTTCTTTTTCTTTTTCTTTTTTTTTCCTTTTTTTTTTCTTTTCTTTTCTTTCTCTCTTTTTTTTTTATGAAGGGGGAAGGTCAAAAACATCAATCAAGAGCTTCTTATCTTTCTATGCTAGGCCCCTAGGGTTTTCCTTTCTCAATACAATCTTTTGTTCATCAATCTCAACATTGCCACAACCCAAATCCAAGATATAAACTTTTAAGGGACAAAAACCCCACTCACCATCCTAGAAGCTAGCTCAAATGAGGACCCTATTCTAGCAAGAGATGAGAACAAATCCATGTCGCTCCCAATACTCTCAAGATTTTGCGCATGACAAGCTATCAGAAGAGGCCTCACTCATGCAAATCAATGTAGACTTCAAAGAATGGCTAGGTTTCAAGGGTATGGAAGTGCCATTTGGGTTAACAAAGAGTGGTATAATGGGGAAAGATAAACCAAATGTGTATGAGATCCATGATCAAGTATGCAAATGCCCATATGCAAGAGAAATTAAGTTCATTCAAGTCCAAGTTCAGGATGGAGCTGGTCTTAAGAACAATGCCAATATCAAGCCAGCAAGCAAGTTTCAAGAAGAGTTTTTAAGGCTCAAAGCATGCAAGCCTTTCAAAAGATGCTTAAGCTACTTGATATGTTTAACTAGAGTGTCAAATTCAGTGCAAACAAGTGTTCTTTACAAGGCAATGCTCCATGTGCAAGTGAATGCAGCCTATATGCTCTAGACTCAATCGTAAAGATGCAAGTGATGCAACTACATGATTCAAAAAATTTAAAAAATTTTGGTTTTTCTTTGCATATAAGAATGTACAATGCAATGCATGAGACTCTCAATCACAAAGCAAACATGATCAAATACTTGGTACCTCCCCCACACTTAAATCACACAGTCTCTGTCTGAGTAAGAGAGAAGGAGATACCCCAACAAGACAAAAGCAAATGTATATACAAGAAGGGTTGGAGTGATACTTAATTAAGAAGGAGGTTTGGGCGTGGTGTTTGGTGTCGGGGCTACGAGCTGGCTTGGTTCCTAGCAACTAGAGGAGGCTGCTACATGTCAATCACCACCTTTCTTCAGTCCTCTAGTGCTTGGCTCAACCTGAAAACCTCAACCACTTTTATTAAAAACTTAAAGGAAAATTGAAATTGCAAAGCTATGTACAAGGATAACCATGGGATTTCCTACCAAGTGAGCTTGTTTTGAGTCACTAGCTTGACTACCTGTTCTCTTGGACTAGTGAGAAGGAGGATCCTTCACACCTTTGATGAAAGGACTTTTCTAAGGTCCTAATCAAATGATGTAGTATATAAGATTGTCGAACCAGTTCTAAGTGACCACAAAGCAAAGGGAATGCAAGCCTATGCTTAATCTAAATGCAATCATTAAGGGAGATGATTATTAAACTAACACAATATCTAAAATGCAATAAAATGTAAAGCTTTCTTTCTTTATGAGGAGATGAGACCCATGGGCTAAGGGAATTGACCTTGGGGGATCAAACATAAGTCTAAGGTGGAAGCAAACAATCAATCTATTAACCTTAGGCCTAAGCACAATTCTAAATAAGCTCTATCTCTAGATGAATGCTCATTCACAAAGATAACTCAAGCATCTAATCTCTTAGGTTGAATATTATCTAAGCAATCATTAAGAACAAGCCTAATAGCCATCTTAACACCTTTAACAACAAATCTCTTTGGTAAAGAATGTTAAAAGCTTAGGAGAGTTGGTTCAGGCATTTCATAGAACACCTTTCGGGCATGAAATGCCAAAAGCTCAACTTTGGGATGGCCAACCCTAAAATAGCATTAAAATCACTCTACTAGCAAGGAACAAGATAGATCTACACTAAAACACCCTAGATCTAGCTTAATCACCCCTTGGTCTCCCTAACCCATGAATCCAAAGAGGACTACTCACTAATCATCATGATTACTCTTAAATCCATGAGGAATCCAAGCTTAATCATAAAGAGAAAGAAAGGAGATGAAATCAAGCAATCAAGAACACAAAGATGAGATGAGATGAGATTATGATTCAAAGATGAAACTTTACTCCAAGGTTTTGTGTTCTTAGATAGAAAATAACATAAGTCCCAAATTAGGGTTAACATGAGTATTTATATTTGGCTTAAAAGCCCTAGAAACATAAAACAAAATTACTAAAAAGTCCTTGAGCCAAATTGGTCTCAACCAATGGGAAGAAGGCATGAAATTCGGTCAGTGGTGAACCAGCATGGTCCAACCCGGTCCACTCTACCCGGCCGTCCAGTTCTGGCCGCATCCTTTCTCTGTCCGGGTGCTCCAAGCCGGCCGTCCCACCCCGGTCCTCAGCACTCTCTTCACGACCGGGTGCTCCAAGCCGGACTGGCCACCCCGGTCGTCCCTTGATCTGGCCGCGTCCTCTTCTCCCGTCCGGGTGCCCTTACCAGGACGTGTCTCCCCGGTCCGTCCTCATGCTTCTCATCGTCCGGGTGCTTGAACCCGAACTGGCCACCCCGGACTGGTCTGCACGTCTTGATTAATTTTCTTCCTGACCGGGTCCATCAAACCGGACGTGTGTCCCCGGTCCACTTCATGCTTCTCATGGTCCGGATGCGGCCTTCTCCCGACCGGTTGCTCGAACCTGGAGTGATCTACTCGGTCTGGTCTCCTCCAGCACCTCGCAAACGACCGGGTACCTTTCCCAGGCCTAGTCATCCCAGACCACTTCTCCTTCTCATGATTTCACTTCTCATTTCAAGGCCAAACTTGAATCTTCACTTCTTTTTAGGTCATAAGGCTTCCAAACACCTCAAATCACACCAAAGCATACTCCAACACCTGATAAGGACAAATGAATGCAAAATGATCCTAAACATGCCTAAACCTTAGCCTACAATTCAAAGAACGCAATAAAAAGATGGCTAAATAGATGAAAATATGCAAGACATCAACAGAAAGGGCAACGATAAAATATCTCTCCCCAAAAACTCGTCTTGTTACCAAGTTAGAGAAATCGCAACGAGCAAGGTTTCAACAAAAAAAGTTTCTTTCGAGAACCTCTAGGAAAAATAAAACTTATTCTCCTCGAAACCTTGGGGAAACCCTAGATTACTCGCGGAATCGAAGCACGGCAAATCGGGTCACCAATTCCCACTGCCGTACTTCTTCGACTTTGGGCGTCAAAATCGGTCAACGACGAAATCATCACCCCAAAGTCCTCGGAAGAAAACTAAGTGACGATCGAAACCGAGAAACGGGTCGTCACTCGACGAACTTACGGGAAGACACGAACGGACCGTGAGCCCCGAGGATCGACGAAGGCGAGCAACAGCAGCATCGGCGGACGCGGGACATGGCACGGGCGGTAGGGCGCCTGGCGCCGGCGGCAAACCGACCACGCCGCGCCTGGCGCCTGCGGCAGGGCATCTGGCGCCGGCGGCAGTCCGACCACACCGCGCCTGGCGCCGGCGGGAGACCGACCACGCCACGCCTGGCGCCGGCGGCAGGGCGCCTGGCTCCGGCGGCAGGGCGCCTGGCGCCGGCGGCAGACCGACCACGCCGCGCCTGGCGCCGGCGGCAGGCTCGTCCTCTCCCGTCAGGCGCCGGTGGCAGGCCCGTCGTCTCCCGTCTGGCGCCGGTGGCAAGGGTCCTGGCGCCCATCCGTCCAGTCGTCTCGTGATCTTGGTCCTTTAAACCCATGTTCGGATTGTTCGAGAAACACGACGATTCTTCTGCAAAGCCTTCTCGATTGTTTAACAAAGTTCGTATTTTAAAATCTAAGTTCGAAGCCTCATTACTCAAAACTCCTTTGGATCAATCCTACGGAAACGAGAGAATTTCTGATTAAGTTTAAGAACAAAATTACAGCTCTCCGCAGCGAGAGTGTCGGATATTAAAATTCGGTAACATCTTACGGAATCAACTTCCGTAAGATCAAACTCGGCAATAATTTATGAAACATCATTCGTAAAGTAAAAAAAAAATCATATCAAACAACAAGGTCTGAGACTTGACCAGTTCGCTCATGGCTTGACGAACTAAGAACCTCACCCGAATGTCATCCTGTCCATTGCTCCCTCTTAGCCTGCTTCTCCTTCTTTTGTTTCAACGATTTCGTAAAATCCTTTTGGTACATAAAACGCAATCTGATTCTGCCTCGTTGAGTCGGAAACATCTATTCATGACGCTTGATAGACTTTTCAACAATATACAAAGCGCACCTGTCAATCTAAGGAAGTACGAAGAAACAGAGACATGAGCTTAGACGTTGATATCTCTCGTTCGCTCCGATATTCTCATCATGATTTCATCGAAAATCAATTCGTACGAAATTCAGTATCAGACTTTTCAAAGTCCTTTGACGTAGAATCGAAAGTGGCCATTCCGAAACGCCAAAGAAAACCTTCGATGGGATACACATTCCTTCTCGTAAAAACTATCACTACGGAAGGTGAAACACAGTTCAGAAGACAAAAGAAGAAGAAGGAGGAAGAAGGGGCAATCCTGAATCATCGACGAGACTAAGGTATGTCCGACTTATAAAATTTTGTAAAGGTTTTAATTCTTCGTACGACAGGAACAAAAACGTCTTGAAAACTGCCGTAGAATTTAGGGAACTCAGGACCTAGGTGGATAGTCTAGCAAGCTAAGTCTTAGGCAAAATTTCCAGTCTTGTTCCATCGTTCCTTGATTGTCCAGGCAGAACATGCAAACCGATCTAGTCTCTCGAAAAACCGAGAAACGATCACCACGCGTTCTAAAGCATACTCATCCCGCTTCCTAAAAGAAAGAAAAAACGTACACAAGCCTTCGAAAGAACGGCTAACCCGTTTTCTTTCGTAAAATGAAAAGGGAAGTAGGTACGTATACTATACCCGTATAATCCCATCTTTGAAAACTTTTTGCTTCAGCATCAAGACAACGCTTTTGACAAAGCAAACTTTCGTAGCAATAAGATTCGTCTAAAAAACGCTAGCGGCATAGCCCAACCGTTACAAACATAGTCCTGAAAACTCTACGTCGTCTCTCGCAAACTCGCGACTAGAAACATGTACCAACGTCAGACTAATAGCACGACGGTGAACTACGAAAATAACGAAATAACCTTCGGTAAAACTCCATGAGTAGTTCGAAGCAGCTTTCGTCCAAAGGTCGAAATCATAGCGGAAACATCTCCCGTGTAATCCGCGGAAACATCGCTACTTTGACAATCTGCGATTTTCTATCTCCATGAAACCGGTCATCCATTACTTTCCTATAACAAGAATATTTTAAACAAAACAGCTTATGGAAAAAACATGATCGGTCTCATGCAAAACGACTTCGCAGTACGCAAAAGTGAATGAGGAAAACATAATCCGTGGTCGCAAACATCGCAAGTAATTTGTGAGAAACACTCTCCAGTTACCTTTACAAAACCCTCTTACATCACTTTTACGAAAAATCCTCTTTATGGTCGAGTCAATTCATACAAAGCAACTTTCGTAAAATAAACATAATGGGTCTAACGGGTAACTGTCATAGACAGTTTTTGCTCCACAAGGTTTTTGGCTCCTGCTTTCACTCCCCGCGGTTACGTCCGAGCAGGAAATAATCACGTAGGCGAACCCGCACGTGTCCTGCGTCGGTCCCTTAAACTTTGTCCCCCTCGGATAAAATGAAACGATTTTTATGCAACAAAAAAAAAATTTATACGAACCATTTATCATATAACTGAGACCTAAAGTGGAAGATCGTTTCTAAAAGGCCATCAGCCATAACTCAGAAAACTCCGCTATGCTTGGCATGTCTATCTCGGCAAACGCTATTTGGCCCTCGGCCAACTACGCCCTTCCGTAAAGCCCGGACCTGAATTCGGCATCCCCATCAAGGACAATCGTAAACTAACATTGTAACACCCCCGAACCGTCCTAGGCCGGACTAACCCAGAACGACTTCGGAAGCGTCACAAGGGTGGCGAGAACCGCAGCCGATCCGACCAATACTTGAAACAAATTCGAAGTCTCGACCAGTCCGACCACAGAACCCTTCCCCTCTCGACCTCGGCCTAAGGTCGGCCAACCCGTACCTTGGTCGAGAGTTGTGTAAGTTCGGACAAAACTCAATATTAGCGTTACAACGGGGATTTTTAATAATAAACAAACATAATTTTATTTATTTCACAAAGTTTGGGAACTCGACTAATGTCCTCGAAATATAACAGCGAAAACGAAATAAAACACGAGTCAAACGGGTACCCATGAAAAACAAAACAACGGAAAACAGCAACATCCTTGCTCCTTGCAAACAACAACAGGAAACTACGCCTGGCACCGTCCTCCGACCCCGCTAACGCCCGTCCCTCTAAGGTTACCTGCAATGCACAACAAGGGGGAGTGAGTAATTATAAAATTACTCAGCGGGCTCCCAAACAAAACAACAAAAATCCCCCAAGCCTTGCCCCAAACAAACAATCAACAATGCAATGCTAAGGTAGGAAAATAAAAGTGCAACAACAATGCACCGAAGATGCAACCATGCAGCATCAATGCCCCAAGCTACACCCCAAGTCTCCTCCCCGAGACAAAAACACCGGACGAACACCCGTCCAAACCTAGACTCAACGCCTAGACGCAACTCTCAAAAATAATAAAACACAAAGGCCTTTCACTCTTTGGAGTCCTGCCCCCCCTCCCCCAACGTCCGACCATAAACACACAAGTCACATGATCGGAATCACCGGGAATTGGTTCACTCCCAATCTCACCCGGGCCGCAGCGTCCCGCAGCGTTCGTCCATGGGCGCTATCCACTTTCCTTTGACAAGCAATGGAGGGGCGGCTAACTCCACCACTGGAGAAGTCCATCCCCGGATCTCACTCCATGGTCCGCGCAAACTAGTCTAGATGCAACTCAAAACACTAGCGTGAGGGAGCTCCGCCTCTAACCAACACGCATTGCATCCTAGACCAAATGCACCTCACACTCACTCGCTTTCACACACTCGTCTAGACCCGGCTACACACACACACAAACATGAGGGAGCTCGGCCTCTAACCTCCATGCATACGCGGTCTAGACACACAAAACAACCTAAGCGAGCGACTCACCTGCAACCACACACGGTTATTCACGCCCAACAAACACACACATACAGGGAACCCACCTAGGTCTTCACACACCAGAAAGAAGCTCCAAAAGCTCAAGACCTAAGGGTTACACCAAAACCGATCAAAAGAGGCTAAAAGGGCTAAGAGGGTAAGGGACCTTTAAACGACAAAACTAAAACCTTACCACCTCTCCTAGCACACCGCAAGGCCTCCTAAAGCTAGGATAACACACGCACAAAGCCTCTAACTCACCTCACTCACTTAATAAAAATTTATCGGTTTTTGGCAACTTTTTCTCTCAAGAAGCAACCATAAGATCGTCTGAGAGAGAGAGAGCCCAGGGGTGCTTAAACATTTCAAAATGAAGCCTAAGGGTCCTATTTATAGCCAGAGAATGAAGTGTGAACACATCTTTCATGAGAGAACACTTGTCCACATTTTATGACCAAAATCCATGCATGAGGGAAAGTGCACTTAATCTTGTCCTCCACGTCTCATCTTCTAAAAGAAATACCACCCTCCTGGTCTCATTCAGTGTACGAAATCTCAGCTCCAAACTTGCTCCCGAAGTTAACTTGCCACCACATCACTTTTTAGCTTCAAAATGGCTTCAATGAAGAACACATACCAAATCTAGGCATTAGGCTTGCTCCCTTAGTTTTCCTAGACCTCCATATGCTGTAGAAGAGCCAATGCATGTCCACTCCCGTGCATGACATGTTTCCACACTCCCTTCTCCTTAATCATTAATTAGCAAAATTAAGCCCTTTTGGCACTCTTGGGTCTTCAAACTTCAAACTCTAATCCTTGGTGATCCAGACCACTCCAATGCACTCTATGGACTCCAAATAAACTCTAGATGTCGTGGGTTTAAGGTAGAAATCAAATTCCTTGACCCAAAGTTCCCAAACCCATTTGTAACCCATTATGGGTACAAAAAGCATCCTCATGTTTTTTCCCTCTCTAGATATCTTTTGCTCATGATTCCTTAACCAAAAGACTCCTTAATTTATCCCGTATCACCTCCAGAAATGATGGAAATTTGTCCCCTCCACGTGGCACACTCCCATTGGATGCCCGGATAGCTTATGTGGACCAATAAGGTACTTTCTCTCTCCTTGGACTTTTGTTGACTTTGACTCTTGGTTTGAACACTTCCAAAAGTGTAGGAATTGTATAAAATGATCTTCTAAGATCCTTGGCCATGTTTGTCCATCTTGATTTGGCTTCCTTCGCTCTTGGTTAGCTCATTCTGACCATATCAGCCAAAACAGCCTTCTTCCGGACCATCTTGGTATTCTCCTGGTTTTGGCTTGACCAAACTCCCTTGAATGTCTCCAAACACCTCAATATGGCTCCTAGGTTGATCCTAGACTGATCTCCAAGCTCTTGGAATCAAAATAGTCTTCTTCGTCCTTCGCCCGATGCCAAACCTCTGTCTCGGCCATCTCTGGAAGCTCTTTCGATCACCATCACTTTGGCTCGTTCCAACTTCATTCTTACTCGACCAAAAGTCTTCTTTTATCCCATAAAGATGATTGAGATTGAGTCCCACTTGATTAGCACACTTCGGAATTTAGCCATGCTCGGCCTTGGCCACTTCAAAGCTTCGGTTCTGTCTCCTCGGCCAAGTCTTGTTTCTACTTGACCATTCTTCAAAATGCCTCGACTGAACCTCTATTCCTGTCTTCTAATAGCTTCTCCATCCAAGTCTGGCTTGATCTGAGCTCGTTGACTTGCGTTGACTTCATACCCTAAATCAGGGGTATTACATTCTCCCCTCCTTAAATGAATTCTTCCTCGAATTCACAAGGCACTGCTAGCTTCTGCTACCACCTTTTGAACTTTCTTCAGCTTGTTCCTAACTGCTTCTTGACTTAGTCTTCCACCATATCTTCCTCCTTCTTCTTGGTTCTCAACTTCGGTTACTTGCTTCATCCGATTCTTCAATCTGTCGCTTGGTCCACCATCGTTGATGCTGTACTTGCGTCCACTTCGCAGATGTCCTCCATCCACCATCTTCCTTAACAATTCTTGGTTCCTTCTTGCATTTGCTTGCCGCCATTTTTAGTACTATCTTTGCCACTCTATATCGCTTCCATGTTTCCACTATTTCACTCTTGCTAACACCATGATATCACCATATATCCGTCTCATGCTCTTGAATCTCCATGTGGCTAAGCACCATGCTCCTAACCAACGTCTCCCCTCCTTGGAAACAACTCGGTCTTGATCACAATGTAGACATTAAATTCATGCTCAAGCTTCATGCTTTCTTGGACTCTTCGTTCAATTGCTCCAGTCTTGATTATCTTCTTGATCCTCTCCGCTGGATACTTGGGCGCTACACTTCAATTTGGTTACATATCCTTCCGAGATACCACCATATGCCTTAAGCACTCCATACCTTTCCATGATACCTCCAAATACCACTTCCTTGGATATGCTCAGGTCTTTTATCTTCCGCATTACCATCCCTGGCAACTCCACCATTTGCACCTACTGATGCCTCCAACACTTCTTGAATTCCTCCAATTCAAATACCACCATTTACTCTGGCTCTTTACAACACGCCTTGGATGAGTACATTTTGATGACTCGGAGCCTTTGCCATGCTTCACTAACTTCCATCAATGCCGTCTCTGATTATTGATCCACCTGATCAATCATTACGTGTCCGCACACCTCTGATGACTCTGAACCCTCACACTGACAACTTTGGATCCGTGCACACTCACTGCTGGTCTTCACCACGGTCGCCTCTGGTTCCAGTCGCATAGACAAGCTTTTTGAACACTCATTACATGGTTCGTGTCCTTCCGACACCACACTCATTCTCAACACATCAATGGCTATAAATAAGGGTCGGTTACCTAAACTCTAGGGTTCACACATTCTAATCACAACCAGGATCCCTAAAGCGAGGTTCAACTACAACATCCTAGCAAGGTTTACACACTAGACTACTGTGGGAACCGAAATTCACACCGTCAATTTTCGATAAATAAGATTGCGGAGGAAAGCCAAGTAAACCCGACTTTCCTTGAAGGTCCGGATTCCCTGCGTTGCCACACGAAATCGATAAAGTTCAATAGATAAAAATAAGAGTTTGAAATATTTGCCCGAAGGCGTTTTATTAGATAAGAGAAACGAGTAAAAGGATTCTCCGAAAGACAAAGAGAGTTGCGATTTAAAGAAAAAGATAGAGTCGCAGGCAGCCAAACGTCCTAAGCCTTGCTCCGCTAGTCTAACTACCTAAACCCTAGTTTCTCTAAGTTAGCAGGATGCTCTCAGTCTAATTCTCGGATTTTCGGGATGCCTTTCTCTTCTGCTCTTGCTCTCCTTATATACCCACCTCTAGGTCGGTTTGCCTTAGGGTGATGGGCCTCGCCTTTGGGCCCAAGCTTATCTTTTCCGGAAATGTTCCATTTTCGTCGATCTTCGTAATTATCTCCGAGTTTTCCGCTATCTTTCGATGGCTTGATGTTTATCCGATGTTTCGGGAAATCGGATAAACTGCCATAGCCTGATTGGACTAAATTCGCGAGGGCTGATCCGAACAAGCTAAGGCGGGATCGAACCGGGCACGATAGGACCGAGATCGGGACGAGGGCCGCGGACCGACGCCAGGCCGACCCGCGCGACGGGTGCCGCCGGCGCTAGGCCGGGCTGCCGCCGGCGCCAGGCCGGCCCGCGTGACGGGTGCCGCCGGCGCCAGGCCGGGTGCCGCCGGCGCCAGGCCGAGTGCCGCCGGCGCCAGGCAAGCCCGAGTCCCGCGTGCAGCCGGCACCAGGCGGGGTGCCGCCGGCGCCAGGCCAGCCCGCGTCCCGCGTGCCGCCGGCGCCAGGCCGGGGTGCCGCCGCGCCAGCCGGCCCGCGTGACGGGTGCCGCCGGCGCCAGGCCAGCCCGCGTCCCGCGTGCCGCCGGTGCCAGGCCAGCCCGCGTCCCGCGTGCCGCCGGCGCAAGGCCGGCCCGCGTGACGGGTGCTGCCGGCGCCAGGCCGGGGCCGCCGGCGCCAGCCAGCCCGCGTCCCGCGTGCCGCCGGTGCCAGGCCGGGGTGCCGCCGGCCAGGCCAGCCCGCGTCCCGAGGGCCGCCGGCGCCAGGGGGGTGCCGCCGGCGCAGGCGGCCCGCGTGACGGGTGCCGCCGGCGCCAGGACGGTGCCGCCGGCGCCAGGCGGGGTGCCGCCGGCGCCAGGCCAGCCCGCGTCCCGCGTGCCGCCGGCGCCAGGCCGGGTGCCGCCGGCGCCAGGCCAACCCGCGTCCCGCGTGCCACCGGCGCCAGGCCAGCCCGCGTCCTGCGTGCCGCCGGCGCCAGGCCGGCTTGCCGTCTGTGGGTTTTTTCGTTGTTCGATCTTTCCCTCTTCAGTCGTTTGCGGGAAATCTTTTGAGTTTCGGGAAGGTCCTTAGCCGTAGATTTCGAGATAACCGTTTTTGACCCCAACAGTTAGCCCCCCAGCCCGTAAGGTCGGAGACGATTTTGCGGGCGAGTGATCTGAATTTTTTGAAAATCGAAATCTTCGGCTAAGGATTTTTCCGCAGAGAACCTGTGTCTTCTCCTCCTTTTTTCTTATAAGTAGCCAACCCTCCCTTCTCATTCTTCACATCTTTCCAAATTCTCTCTTCTTCTCTCTCAAGAAAGAAAATGTCTTCATCCCAAGTTGAAAAGAGTGGTTCTGATGTTGAGATGGGCGAGGCCGGCCAAGCTCCGCCGTTCAGGCGTCCAAGAGTCGACAGTCTGCAAGGCGGCCTTGGTACGCTTCAGCGCTTCCTGCGACAACTCCAGTTTCCTTCGATAGACGAATGACTTCCGACCCCACTCGCCAACATTCCGTCGATCAGAGACACAAACTGTCCGCAAAAAGGAAAGAGTAAGTATCATCGCAAAAAAAAAAAAAAAAAAAAAAAAAAACGAGACTGAAACGGACAATCGAACCTGAACATAGCCCCAACGCTCTGAGAGGTTCGCTTTCCTCGCTCTTTGCACCCCTCTCTTTTTCGCTCCGACGCCGCGCCAGCTCTTGCCTTCCCTTGCAGCGGCGCGGCACCAGCCGCTGGCAGTCCCAAGACGAGTTCCCTCTTCGCCGGGGGAAGATGCAGATTCTATCGCTCATCTCTTCCGGAGATCACGATCGGGGCAGTCGAAGAACCCGATGGATGGATCTGAACATCGAGAGTCTGTTCAGGAACAATAACCCTTCTGTAGACGGGAGGGCATCGGATGGGACTTCGGAGCTAGGAACCAAAGGAGCAAGCAAAGGAGTTGAGCCGCGGAAGGAACGTCGGCGTCTCGGTCCTCGCCCGCTTTGAGCCTTTCGCAGCACTACGCCGGGATAGCTTAGCCTTGAAGAATTCAACCCCATGCAGTCCTGGTGGGGGGGAAAAAAGGGGGGAGGGGGGGGGGGGGGGAGAAAAAAAGACGGAATATC
>CM031936.1:29487232-29591856 GCA_018703725.1 Brassica juncea
AAACCTTGAGGTTACCATAAGAAAAGCCCTAATTCTAGTAGACTTCCATGTCTTGGACGTCAAGATAACCCTACCCACTTCTTTGCTACTTGGAAGAGCCTTTCTAGCCACAGTTGGAGCAGTCTGCAACCTTCAGACAAATACACTGTGCCTAACCCTGATCAACCATACGGTCTACTATGATCCAGTACGAGTCATCAAGGTCCCTAAGAAGATCCAAGACGGCTAAGACCTTGTAGCTGTTTGCTATTGTGGAGATGAATATGACTCACAAGGCGAATAGGAGACAGAGACCGCAGAATCGATCGATAGTAGCACTGTCTCATCGATCATCTCTGGTGAACCGACATCGATCGACAGCCACACATGGTCATCGATCGATTCACTATTCAATCAGATCGAGGAGGAGTTTCCAGAAGGTGATTTCGAAATAAACACGTGGGATAACGACTACTACATCCCACCACATGCTGCAAATACTACTCATATTGAGGAGTATACTGATGATTACGAGGAGGAGAGAGCTATAGAGTGTCACAACCTTCCAGAAAATGAAGATCGACTTCTCCACCACAACCTCAGAATCACGACATCGATCGACACGGCCTTCTCCCCATCGATCGATACTACTTGCCTCGCATCATTCGACAACACAGTCAACAACACGCGAGACGGAGACTACTCAATCGGGAGCTGGGCAAGCGACTACTAGTACGAGAGCTTCGCGGTCGAGACCGCCACACCAACATACATCACCCAACCCGAAGCAGTCTCATCGATCGACATGGCACCGGTACAATCGACCGATAGGCCTGAACAATCATCGACCGTTTCAGAACCTGTGCCATCGACCGATACATACTCCCAACCATCCCAGGTAACAAATTCAAATGTACTAAATTTCGGTAATCTAATCCCGGATGAGTTTGGTATTTTCAGGGATTCACAAGGCTTTGCACGCTCAATGGATGGACGAACACTCCACATATCCAGAGAAGACATTGCAGACGTCCTACAGTTAGCCAATGGATCCCAAAACCTATTCCAACAACAACGCTACGGACCAGACCACCATTATCAGCACCAGGAGGCAGACACAACAACCGAGCCAAAGGAAGCTGAGGATAACCATCTCAACAAGAAGGATCCATATCTTCAACAGAAATCGATCGATACAGAGTGTGTTGCATCGATCGATAAGTGTCCCGAATTCGGAAAGAGAGCCTTTCGATATGGAGTTCGAAAATTCTTTTGGGAGCAGAGGGATGAGTATGGGGTCTACAGAGACAAGAATGGCTTTGCTAGAGGAATAGATGGTGACGTCATCATAATTTCTAAAGACGACATCAAGAAACTGCTCCAAAGAACTTCAATGGACGAGCGCTCCTACATCTGTCTACCAGAGCACGCTAGTTCATTTACAAGAAGAGAATTGGTGCAAGAAACCTACAACAAAGACGAGATCAACGAGATGTTCACTGGTTTACTTGGAGAACACAAATGGGAAAAGCTCTCCATGGAAAAGAGTTTAGAAGAGGCCACAGACAAGCTTCGCAATGAGATGAACTGGATGTTCAGTGCAGACCAGGGATTACTCAAGAAGGTTCAACGTCTTGAGATGGAACTTGAAGATCTTCGCAACGCACAGAACCATAGCCAGAAAAGATCAATATCGATCGACGGAGTAACATCCACATCGATCGATACGGAACCCACACCATCGACCACTTACTCAAAACATTAGGTTGATGAGTCTCTTGGAGATATCTGGAAAGAATTCAAGAAAGCAGAAGCTCGTCTCAGCAGCAAACTCACCAAAACCTGTAAACCTATCTTCCACGACCTAGGGGATCTAAGCATCTGCACAGAAGAGATAAAGAGATCTATCCGCCTTATCAATGAAGCACATGCAGATATGAACCCCGATGCACCTTGCAATCCTTTTGGAGGATTGACTCGTCTGAAAGCAGTTGAGAGGAAAATTGCTGATATACACTTCTTAGTAGACAAAGAAGTGGAGGAACTCGCACTACGAATAGATACTATGCAGCAGGAGGCGGAGAAATTCCAACGTCAACTTGATTATCAGGCTGCATCGATTGCATCGATGGACGAGCTCAACCTCAAATCGATCGATAGGCGATTGACTGAAATCGACGTCCAGATGAAGCTCTTTGCAGAGAAGCTTCACGAGAATCTGCAGACGCAAAAATCGACCGATGAACAACCAGTTGCATCGATCGATATACAGACTTCAGAGATCTGTACCAGAGCTGATTTGGATAAATTAGCTGATGAAGTCTACACGGCAATAACAAGCATGGATGATTCACAAGATAGACGTCTAGACCAAACGTATTTCCCGTTTGTTAACGAGGTTGGACGCAATGGAATCTAGCATAGAAGGGATGCAGAAAGAAATTAAAGCCATTCAGAGGCAGCTTGCGAGCAGACCTGCACCTTTAGAATCGATCGACAGAAGGACCAGCGCATCGATCGATGGACTTCAACAGCCATCGACCAACATTTCAACAAAGGAATCGATCGGTACCAGCTCCATCCACGACAAAATGATCCAACGCCTTGATTCAATGCAAGCGGAGCTCAGCGATCTTTCAGAACATGCCTACAGAAAGTTAGGATGGCACGAGTTCAGCATTGAAGGTCATGAAGAAAGGATTCAAAGGATCACTGATGAGTTGATTGAGATACAGAAGAAACGAACCAGAGAATATGAAGCTACAAGAAGCTTATTTGACGCATGGTTCGGCGAGAAGAAAGATACAGAGGATACTTGTTTCTCAACAAGTACCTGGACTTCATCTCAGTAGCTCATTCCATCCAAAGTCAAGCTAGATGACTATAATCAAAGCGCTGAGTGGGAGGTAACCCACTGAGGTAGTTTTTCATTTTATTTTATCTTTAGGATTTATTTTTCGTATTTGTTTTTCTTTGCAGTTACAACTAGACGATTGCCATTGAAATCGACCG
This sequence comes from Brassica juncea, assembly GCA_018703725.1. Lineage (NCBI taxonomy): Eukaryota > Viridiplantae > Streptophyta > Magnoliopsida > Brassicales > Brassicaceae > Brassica > Brassica juncea. The sequence goes on from CM031936.1 coordinate 29,490,224, forward strand.
ACATGACACAGTCGATATCGATCGACATGAACCACACAGAAGCGATCGACGAAGACGACTCAACATCGATCGATACGCATCGCGGTCAGATATATCGTTCTAAACTTTTTTGATATCAGTGTACTTTATTATTGCCTATTCCTTCACTGGACTGGTTATACACTGGGGACAGTGTATGATTTAAGTCTGGGGGGTGATACTGATGTTGTTTACCTTTTGATTTCATCCAAAAATGTTTTCAAAATGGTTTTTATTGAGTCAAGAAAGGGATAATGATAATTTAAATTTTCACTTTTTATCTAACCAATCTTTTAGGCACCATTCTTAGATTTGTTGATGCAGAATGTACTATAGATGCTAAAGTTGATCACCTGTCAGCTATGACAACACTTTCATTGGTTGTCTGGAGGAACCAAAGCTGATTTCCAACCTAACCTGACAATTCTTTGCTTGTCTTGGGGCTTGGTATACATGGGATCAGATGCTTCAAACAAGTCTGGAAGGTAAAAGCCTTGTGTAGATAGTTTTATCACCCTCTCTCTCTCATTTTCGAAATTAGATTTAATTTTTATAAGTTTTCTAAAAAAAAAATTAAAAAAAAATTGAAAATTATCTTAAATTTATGTTCTAGGATTAGTTAGTTATTAACTAGGAAGGAATTCGAACAGGGCTTGGCGGTTACCCCCCTCAAGACTTGATTCATAAGAATTCTATAGGTAAAGGGTTCAAACAGGGCTTGGTGGTTACCCCCTTCAAGACTTGCTTCGCAATGAATCCTAGGATATAGGTCAAAAAGAAGTGAACAGGACTTGGTGGCTGCAACCATTAAGGCTTGATTCATGGAAGCCTGTCCAATCTTGGTCAATGTCTTGCAAATGAAACAGACTTGACTAGGAGAGAAATAGTAGAGAGAGAGAGGATAGGAACTATTTTTTACCTGCAGGTCCAGATACTTGTTTGAGCAACCTTGCATCCTGTGATCGATACTCCCAAGGTAAAGCCTGCACTTTTATTTTTATGTACAGAAATGAAATCAGTAGAGGGGTTAGTCAGACATGATTGCTAAGTTGTTGGCTAGATGATTAAGGTTGTTCAATTAGGATATTGCATAATGTGCTTCTGTGATTGACAGACTCTTAGATGTGGTTTGCAACAAAGTAGAGGTTATGATTCTAAGTTTGAATTTGATTTAGTCCCTGCTTTTCAAAACCTCTTTCATAAAGACCGCCTGTGTGTTTGCTTGAGGACAAGCAAAAGGTTAAGTCTGGGGGAGTTGATATACCATGGATTTTACCCATTTTTACCCATGCTATATGAGTGTTTTTACTACTATTATCTATGTTTTGGAGCCTATTAGGTATGTTTTCAGATTCAGAAGCATTTTGGAGAAAAGTGATGTTTTAGGTGCCTTTTTGGAGCTTAAAGAAGTGTTCACCTGAGATCAAGACCAGAGGTCGACACCAGAGTTACACATCGATCGATGCACACTCTGTGCAATCGATCGACACACATTAGCCGAAGGACGATACATCGAGACTATAATCGATCGATGTACACCTTGTACTATCGATCGATACTGAGGCGGCAGAAAGACAAGTTGGACCTGGCCGAACTTCAAGCCCAAGACATCACATTTTACAAGAATGCCCCTGACGAGTTTTTTAACCTAATGAACTCATATATTTATATGCCTAAGTGTTTTGGCATTACATACAAGCCTCTTTTTACATACAAGTTTTAAGTTTTATACAAGTTTCTTTTCTTCTACTTATTTCTTTTCAGTTCTTTATTTGTTAACAAAGGATATAGAATTCTAGACCTAGAGGAGAGATCCAAAGATATTTGTGATTGGAACCTAAGTGTTCACCCTCTAATAGGTCTATGAATTTCTATTATTACCTTGTTGCTATGAACTACTTAGCCATGTCTGAGTAGATTCATTTGTTAGATTTAGGGTTTAAATAGGATATGAGGGATTAGCCCCAACCTATAATTGCTATAGTTGTGATATTTATTGTTAGGATTGTTCACTAATGCTTTTTCTAGCTTAGCTACCTAGATCATGAATTTGGATTGCATTGTTTATTACATGCAATACCTGACAACATCCTAAACATGCTATGACCCTCTTGAGATATGTGAAAGCTGATCTAAGATCATGGTGAGCATTGTATCAACTCGCTCATAAAGCTTGCTTAGAGCCGTATCGATCGATACTCCTATAGAGTAATCGATCGACGTAGCTAGAGGTGTATCGGTCGATATTTTTATCGGACCATCGATCGATACCATCGGCAGAATAGCCGACCGCAACACCATTTAGCATCTAAGTAAAAGATGGTCTAAATAATGCGAGAGCTGGTGGATTCATTTAATAAGTGTTGAGCTCTGACATATCATGCAAGCAACTTGTTAGCCTTTATAGTATTTATAATCCTGAATTCCTGAATACTTACCATGAATCTAACTACTATTCTTTCCTGTTTCAAAAACCAAATCCTTTCAACTGAGTAATCTTATCGTTACTCAGCAAACCTGCACTTTACTTTAAACTATTTTCAACCTAGCATAGTCATTAAGATTGCATCTTATTTATACACTAGCTCTCTGTGGATTCGATCCCTAAGTACTACAACTGAACCTCTTATTTGAGAGAGTAAAGTCACTTCTTATGGTAATTTGAGTGATATCAGGGAGGCAACCCACTATTAGGTACTCTCATTTATTTCATGCATTACTAGTATTTATTTTCGTTTTTATGCAAAAAAAAAATCCGAGTAGACGTTTGCCTCTATCGACCGACGCGACTAAGTCGACATCGATCGACGACACTACACCCGCCAGGATCGACACGCTTTCTTCTACATCGATCGATATGGTATCGGTCAGGTATAACGTTCTAACTTGTTCAATTTCGCATTTATACTATAGCTTTTTTAAAAAACTCCGACTGTTTTACACTGGGGACAATGTAATTTAAGTCTGGGGTGATTACTAATGATTATCTATTATTTTGTATACTATTTTGAGTCTTATTTAAAAAAATTTATTGAGTCAAGAAGGGGACAATGATCTTATCTAGTTTATTACTTGTCATTTAACCACTATCTAGACCAGTCTTAGATTCGTTGACTACAGAAGTACTAAAGATACTAAAGTGGATTAGTCTGTCTACTATGTTTTCACCTACTAAGAGTGTTTGAAGGAACCAAAGCTGACCTCCAACCTAATACTGACATTAATTACTTGTCTTGGGACTTGGTATACATTGGATCGGGTTCCTCCTGCAAGTCTGAAAGGTAAAAGTCTGTATGTTTCTGGTTCCCTTCTCTCTCTCTCTCTTCAAGCATCCTAAATATAAAAGATTGAGATGATTTCCTGGAAGATGCAGAGGGGTAGGAGTGTCTCCTATGACCCCAGTATTCTAATTTTGAAAGGAATGATCACATATTGTGGAAACGAGGGATAAGAGTGTCTCCTGTGACCCCATTATTCACTACACTTTGTCTAAATAAGAGCTACAAAAGTAGAGAGTCAATAAGATGAACAAGATGGACTGCATCAGCATCAATGTTCATTGAAAATGAAACTATAAGGATTCAGAGAAGAGAGAAAGAGGGAAGAAAGGGATCAGAGAAGACTACCTTGTGTTCATAAACTTGTTTGAGTAAGAGCCCATGTGTCCTTAAATCGATACTCCCAAGGTAAAGCCTACACTTTTATTTTATGCAAGAAATGAGGTTAGTAGAGGAGATTATTAGACAGGATTGGTTGAGTTGTTAACTAGAAAAATTTGGTTGCTATACTAGGATATGGTATGATGTGCTTTTGTAGTTAGAATGATCTTGACTTGGCTTGCACTGCTAGAAAGATATGACTAAGATTCTTTAAACTTTTTGAGTCCCTGCTGTTTTCAAACCTTTTCCAGAGAGACTACCAGTTGTTTTTGCTTGAGGACAAGCAAAAGGGTAAGTCTAGGGGAGTTGTTATACCATGAATTTGACCCGATTTTAGTCATGGTATATGATAGTTTTAGGATATATTTAATCCATTTTGGTGTCTAGATAGCATATTTACAGGTTCTGGAGGAATTGGAGAAAAAAATATGTTTTTGGAGCATTTTGGAGCATTTTAGAGATTTATCCCGAGATGACCATATCAACCATTCAAGGTCGACACGGAGAGAGACACGTCGATCAACACACCTTCAGTGGTGTCGATCGATATTTAACATACAGAAGCCCAGTTTGGTCATAGCCGACTTGAAGCCCAAGACTTCATCCATTTTACCAAGATACCCCTGACGTATTTTAACCTATTTTTGAGTATTTAAGTTTTGCCTAAGTGTTTTTGCCAAAGTGATAACTCATGGATTTTACCCACTTTCAACCATGATTTTTATATGTTTTTGGAAACAAAAGGACACTTCTAGTGTCTTTTATGAGCTTTTACAGGTTCATTACTCTTTGGTGAAATGTGACCATTTTGGAGCAGAAATGGATACTTTAAGGAGGATTATAATGGAACGATAACTTGAGCTATCGACCGATGCTCACCATGATACATCGACCGATGAGACACTACATTCATCGACCGATAGAAGCTTGTGACATCAATCGATATGAAAGGCCTCCGAGGATTAATGACGAATTAAATGAGCTAATAATTTCATTAGGGTTTCACTTCTACCAAATAAGTCCATGGCCGCCTGTTAAGCTATATTAATAGGGTTTTGTATTATTTTAGAGGCAGACTTGCCTAGAGATCTTTTAGACCTAATTTGGAGAGAAGCATCTTGCTACCTTGGAAAGAGAGCTTAAGAATGGAGAGATAGATCTGAACTGCATACAGAGAAGATCTTGAACTCCCTTATTTTCTCTACTCTTTTACTGTTTCTCTTATTATTCTATTTAAAAGTATTATTTAAACCATCATGATTTTGTCTCTCATGAATATGTTTGAGTAGTTTCTCTTGTTAGATTTAGGTTTCTCATTAAGATTAACCATGCATTGCAATTAATTTAATGCTAGGGTGTTTAAAATATAGTTCTTCATCTAGTTGTTCTTAATGCTAAGTATAGGATTAATCACCCTTGTCTTAGATCTTAGGATTAATTTGGATAAGTGAGAACTTAGCAAATCCCTGAAAACCAAAGCTGGTATGTTCCAACTTTACCTAGAGTGCACGAAAGTGGCCTCTTTGTAAGATTGGAGAACCGTTTCAAATCCAATCTTAAAGCTCACTAGAAACAATATCGATCGATAAGCAATCCGCTTGTCGAGCGATATTGCGAAAGGTGTATCGATCGATATTCATATAGAATAATCGATTGACACTTTCTTATACTCATCAAATGGCAGTTGATGACTTAAGATCTAGTTGAAGATAATCAATCATTGATTTAACCTTAAGGTTTGAGTTCAGAACTATGAATATTAAAAACCCTAGACACCCTGCATGCTAGTTACACCTGAAAAATAGTCTAAATCTAGCTTTTCTTCCTCTTGCTTAAAACCTAAACCAATCAATCAAGCAATTACTTGCTTACCCTTTATTTACTGCTTTAAACTTGTTTGTCTAGCTTTATTTCGAAGACTAAACAATCTATTGTGTAATCCTAGAGTCTCTGTGGATTTGATCCCTAAGTACTACAACTGAACCTCTTATTTGAGAGAGTAAAGTCACTCCTTAGGGTAATTTGAGTGATATCACAAAGGGAGAGTTTTTAGAGTTTTGAAGAGGTTGTCCTTCAAAGTTTTTAGAGAGAGTCTTTTTGAGAGTTTTTTAAAATATTGTTTTGTGAGAGAGAGAGTTACAATTGAGAGCTTGAACACCTATATTTTCCATCTATTCTATCTATGCAATTTTATTTAATTGTTATGATGTTTTGCTTGGCCATGTCTGAGTAAACACCTTTGTTAGATTTAGGATTCAAATAGGTTTAGAGGGATTAGCCCCAAATATGAATACTTGAGCATGTGATATTCATCTTAGAAGATTGCTCTTAATGTTTGTATAGGAGTAGCTAACCTATACATGATGACAGTGGATATTATCCTTGGATCTATCTTCTTTGACTTAGGAATTTGCTGGAAACAAGCGATATATGATTTGGCAAACTCCTTAGGTGAACTGTTATCAACCTCGCACTTAAAGCTTACTAGAGGTGCATCGATCGATACTCCTATAGAGTCATCGATCGATTGACGCGAGGCACTGTCGATCGATACGTGCGATAGCAGGTCGATCGACGCCTTCCTATGTTTCACCAATGGGAGTCTCATCGGTTCTATTAATAGATAACCTAGGACGATAGTTAAATTTATTGTTATAGTTGGGTTCTATAATATCATGCAAGCATCTCACAGAAGCATTCATACTATTATAATCCTGATAACCTGAATAGTAATCCTAAGTCTAACGCCTTCACCATATCTGTTAAACATCCAAATAAATCACTTGAGTAATTGTCTTGCTCACCAGTTCTAAGTTTACTTGTTATTTACTGCTTTGATATCTTTGACCTAGCTTTGTTACAATAAGATCTAGTGTGTTCCCTAGCTCCTTGTGGATTCGATCTCTAAGTACTACAACTCGACCTCTTATTTGAGAGAGTATAAATCACTCCTTAGGGTAATTTGAGTGGTATCACACGTCATAACTCACGTTCAACCCCACTATTTAGTTTTATCTAAGTTAAAACTCATAAGAATATAGTGTAGACTGGTTCTCTGGATTGAACCTCAAATACTAAAATTACCACTGTTAACTTGACAGTAGGAAATGTTCAGTTTTAGTGTATCACCTCTCGAGCCGATGGATGTCCTTGCTTGCTCCTGGAGTCTCCAAAGCACTCTCCATGATGCTCCGTATCCATATATATAAAGACACTTTTCCTATGATCAGTTAATTAACCCAAAATATATACACAAATCTTAAATTACACAATGCAAACGACACCATCAATATGTAAAGATCCGACTCTTGTCACTGTTGCCGGGAACTTTTTCAGACCACATATAGATTTAAGAGAAGTACCAGTTTAAACCTGGTATTTGGTACGACGTTGTTCTTAATAACCCATCTCCTAACACACCACTTTGCTGTTGCATCAACGGTGGAGTCTCTTGATCATGGAAGACGACATTTTTGAACTGTCTCCTCCTCTTGCTCCGCCGTGAAAACGTATGCTTGGAGATACATCTTTCTCCTGATCCGCTACAGGTCAACACGATGCATACCGCCTCTCACATCTAGTATATACACAGACGCTGAAGAAGATAAGATGATTTGAAGGGGAGGAATCTCACATCTATTTATACAGCGACCACGCCGCTTCTGAGTTTGAAGAATGCTTTGAAGCTAGATCGGGGGAGGGGAGCGAATCAATGGTATTAAAGAGGATGTCATACAGCAGATCGTTTAAGGCCGTGAGAAGAAGCGCAGAGGTCACCGTCTCGCAGCCGCACAAAGAGGAGAGCTGAACTTCTTTTGCTCGATTCGACGGTGTTAGGGTTGGAGACGTCTTCATCTTACCGGGCCGGATGGAAATCACGATCTCGGGCCCAAGCAGAACAAATACACGACGAAAGCCCAACACAGATGATTTAATGAAACGCGGCGTCGAGAGTCACGGGACACGTGGCGTCCTTTGGTGAAGCAAGTTTATGCGCTGGATGCCTATGTGGCACGCCAAGGAGTGAGAGAAACTCTCTTATATATATATAGATTAGATCATTTTTTGTGCTACACGCAGATAATATATTCAATTTTGTTATATGCATATTTAGCTGCTCTGAATAAAAAATTAGATCAGTACTTCACAACAAAAGAAAGAAAGAAAAACAGAGCTAGATTTGAGTATTTTAAGGGAGAAGTCTTAATAATCTCACCTCTGTCCGGTGAAATCACTTGAAAGAACCATAATCTACAAACGACGACAAATGATTTTTGTGTAGATGTAGAAGAAGCTTCACAGCTCTTAGTAGGTATTAGGATGCTAAGGTGGATATAGAAGCTATGTCTGAAGTACGCGATCAGAACATCAAATGTAATATTCAATATGAGAGGACTATGCAGTGTAAAAATCAGTAGAGACTAACCATGGAACATTTGAAAAGAATTAATGAAAACCATGTTGATAGCAGTCAATAAAAGAAAAGAGGAAAAGTGGTAGAAGACTATGTAGTGGAAAAATCAGTATCTCAGATGTTCATCAGAACCATGATTTGTTTTTCAATTTAGTTGATGATAAAAGAATATTATAAAAAAATGAATAATTTTCAAATTAATTAATAAAATATTCATCATATATATATATAAAGTAATGTTCTTTCTCTCCTGGTGCTGTCACGTCATTAAGTCGTGCGTCCTGGAAGTGATACGTGTCTCATTCACCAAAACTCTGCGTTTCATTTAAGTCTAGGTAGAAAAAATTGGGTTTTATGGAGATCTTTATAGTTACACCCCAAAACCGATCAAGCCTTTTGTCTTTATCTCCTTCACACCGCTAGGTTTCATGTTCTTCGATAAGCGATCTATAAAAAAATTTATGAAGCTTTCTCACACACCTTCAATGGTTTGTCGAGGGATTTGGCTGACTGAAATCGAGATGAAGAATTTCTTTGTTTATCTCCATTCGCGTCGTTTAGTCTTCTATTCTACTCATCCGAAACCATCCCTTCTGAGGAACAAGAAGTATGTTTCTCAACAAATCCGACTCTGCATTGTTGATTGATGTTCCATCCCCTCGCTCCGATGACGCCAAGGCGTAACTGTTGTTCGTTGCATTCAAGAATACTCATTTACGCTATCTTTAACACCACCGACCCACGTCTCCCACTATCCCTCATTCAATGGTCCCTTTCCTTCCTCAAAGACTACGAATCCAGACCTATAAATAAGGGTTCTCGGTCTGCCAGGTGCATCAGATTCTCCTTCTGGCATCATTAGAATCCTTAGAGACCCTCACACTAGGAATGGCTGTCCCATCGATTTACTCGCCGACTTCAAAGCTGGATGCCATTCCAACACCGTTGGAGTCCGATTGTTTAGATTCCAGGTGTCGACATGCTCCTCAGGTAATTCCGGTGTCATATAACTCTTTTTTTTTTAGAAAATTTCATATAGCTCTTTCTTCCTGCTTTCACTGCTTTTTTTAATTCAAACTGGAAAGTTAAATTCCTTTTGTTTTTGTCCTATGACATTCGACAATGATTCAAGGTTCTGTTAATACACACTGGGTCAACACCATTACTTTCATTATAAACATTTGAATTTGGATGATGTTGAGATGAACCCATATGCTTGCTTTGTTTTTTATTTATTTCTAGGACCGCCATTGCTTCACATTTCTTCATTAGAATACTTGATTTACTTCTTTCACCTTTTCAGGTCAAGCTTGGAGAGCTAGAAGCTGAACTTTTCGAAATCAATGCTAGCTGCAGCGCTCTTACAATGTACCTTCTGGAGTACATGCTCCTTCTTGACAAGGTAAAATGACAGAGTCCTCATTTGGTTCATAAATAATTTGACAGCTTTGTGTTTATGTAAAATATACTATTATAGATGATCTTTGGTCAGTACAATTTTAATGACTGTTCAGGACTTTCATTATGCTAATTTCATATTTAAACTGTTATCTTAAAGCATTGGATATGTATCTCATGCATTCATGTGTCTGTTGTGACTTTTCTAGGCTGGTGATCTTTTTGCTTCAGCCTATAAAAGTTTTACTACTCAACAGAGGTAGATAGAATCATAACAAGTGGGTGAAGACGCCCCCGAGGCTCTTTCTGCAGGAGGTACAAGATTTGCGACTGTTTTACCTTTTTAAGTTGTGTTTCCGCAAATAGCCTTACAAGCTGTCCTTCTTAACAGGAGAAGTCTATTGATCCAACAAAGCAAGTACAGCAAGGAGAGGCATCGTGATTTTCTTTAAACGTTTTTTTGTGATGTTCTTATCTCTAGTCACCAATCTTTAGTTCATGTTAAATAGCTTATCTGTATGAATCATGGATATGAGAATGGCTAAGCATTCCCTCCAAAAGTAGCACTAAATCAAGTTGTTGATTCTGATTCCCTTTAATGATATTGACTCTGAAGAATTTGTCTGTGAAGCTGTTGAATCCACCTTGCTTACGACTGGAACCGTGCTAAAGTAGATAAACAAATGATAGAATGAAGCTAAGCCATACTATGGAGAATGTGTGGTGTCTATGGCTCAACATACTTTTCAAATTGACAGCTCAATACGTTTTGTCTCTAATGTCGGGGAAGTTGGCTAAATACCAATAAGAATAGTAAAAATAACAGCTCAATACGTTTGTATCTATTGTCGGTGAAATTGGTTAAATACAAATAATAATGTAATCTCTTAGAATATAGGAAAGTCTGATATTACTGAATAAAGCGTAATGTCTTTGTAGAGTGAGCATCTGATTCAGAAAAGCATGAGAGCTAACTGAGACAAAAAATTATATCTTCTTCTCTTTAACTTTTGTTTAGAGAGATTGGTTGTGTGTTCTTAAGATAACTCTTATGAAAATGAATAAAATACAAGTCACTGGTATATAATTTATTCTAAATTCTAAAGCACAAGTAGGACTAAAATCCTAACACTCACCTTACACACAATACAAAATCTCTATAAATGAAATGCAATTGTTGTCATGACTCTACGGTTTACTACGGTAACCAACACAAACCAAACTCAAAATACTTAAGTTGTTATTACCTTACGTTCCACTTCTACATTAATGTAGAAAAAAATTATTGGCTGATATTTTTGCTAAAACAATAAAAATGGCACTAGCCCCCACAAAGAAATACTATTACCAGGACCTCACTGGTGTAACCACAGCGGTTGCAGATGCAGTTGCGGGCGTTTACGGATGCGGGTAGTTGCGACTCTAAACGTTTTTATGAGATTTGTACGACTGGTACAACGATAAATTTTTGCGTTTGCGGGATATTTATGACTAGTTAACCATCAAATACAGCAACAGTTAAATGATAAATTAACAATTTATTACATTATAATAAATATAAAAATTCTATTTAGAAATATTTTTTAAAAATATTTTATAATAATATATATATATATATTTATATTATTTCAATTTAAATTTTTACTGAATATTTTTTATTTATTTTTTATATTGATTTTTTTAAAAGTTAAAAAAATTAAACTCTCGCAACCATCCACAACCGCAAAAGTTAGCTGTAACCAGCTTTTGGATTTAAAAGGTTTAGAGCGGTTTGAAGCGATTTATAGCATTTTCTATGGCTTCGAATCTTTACAACCGCTCTTTCCCGCACCGCAGTCAACAGTAACAAAAATCTCTACATATACCATATATCTATACGTATTTATAACTGTTAGAACCGCACCGCAGTTGAACCGCTTGTTCCGCACCGCTCAAACCGGAGTCATCATTCGGAGCCTATGCTTATTTCAAAAGTCTAATAACCACTACCAACTGCAAAATTTACGTTTGCAGATGGTAGCAGAGAAACATGTCATACCCTTAATCTTATAAATCAGAGGTCCACAGCAATAGCCAACCTATAAAACTCATGTTAGTTCCACCAATGCATTCGCTCAACGAAAATTGCACTCTATTATATACAGCAGACAACCACACTTGATAAAGTAATAAAGCCCAACTACAAAAACTCAAAAATAATTCAAAGAACGTGATTTTCATTTTCAGTCGTCCATCCATCGATTTAACTTTACACAAAGAAACCAACTACAACATCAAGTTCAAAACCAACCCCAACCATTGGATTTACATATTAACAATCATATATTTGTAACGAAAAATATAGATGTAACACATCCCGCTTGTAAGACGGGCTGCAGAGTCGGGTTTGACCCTATTTTGTGAAACAATCGAATGGGGCCCCCAATTTTTGAAAAGTTTGCATTATATATGTATGTAAATATAATGATATATATGTAAATGTGTACGTGTAAAATAAAAAAGTTCATAAAAGATAAATAAAACTGCAAAATTATTTGTAGAGAAGGCAGTAAATTAGATTAAACTTATATTAAAATGCATATTATAATAAACCTTTCAAAAATTTTAAATATTTTTTCTTAAAAAGATTGTATAGGATCCCAAACAACTGAGGTCCGGCTCTGGCGGGCCGACCCTAGTATATATATATATATATGTGTGTGTGTGTGTGTGTTCATATCTTGCACTATTATGCCATCTCCAACAAAGACACCAAAATACCAAATTTGATGTAATTTCATCTCCAATAAGACTCCAAATTTGACACTATCCCACCAAATTTGGTGTCATGTGAATAGTGTTACACCAAATTTGTTGTAACACTATTCATCACACCAAATCTTTAAAATGTATATTTTATTCTATTTTATTTTAGAATATAGTTTAAGTATTATTATTATTAGTTATTTTAATTTTGTAACTACTATTAAATTTATCAAACATTAAAATAACATTTACTTTTAATTATACAATATAATTAAACTTGTATTACTAACTAATACTATTTTTATCAAATAAATATATTATTTTATGTGCTTTTTACACTATTTCTATAAATAAATACATAAATATAATATTTTTAAACCAAAAATATAAATGTAAATAAATTTCATAAAACAGGAAACTACAAAACATTTAAGGGAAAAATTTATTTTTACATTTTCTTTGGTACCACTATTCAACTTTACCACCAACTAAAGGACATTTTCATAGATACCATCTTCATTAATGTAAAAAAGACTAAATTAACCCTGCCTTATCCTCAACCCTATTTTTTTCCGTCGCGATCAATTCATCAAAGCTCCGCCGTTCGTAGTCGTCTTCATCTAGACCGGTGGTCTTCAGTGTTCCTGAATCACGTGGTGGGAGACCTGACGGTGGGGAAGCCAGAGATGATCGAGTTGTATGAGACGGAGACGGTGGAATCCCCGATTCGTGTCCTTGATTCTGATTTTAGACTCTATGCCTTGAATGACTGAGTTGAATCAGGTTTTGTTTAATCCTTTACATGAATATCCATTGAAAATGAAATTTAGGTCTTGGTAGCTTGTCACTTAAGTAGTTCAAATGGTGTGATGTGTCCCTGTTTCCGTTTTGGATACCTTTTGCTTGAGAGAGCACCGTGTTTTGACATTGCTCCCACTGTAAACAAGGATATACTCGTTTTGTATTTCTGTTTTATCTTGTGCTTGATTGTATCGCCAGTTTACAAGTAATGGTACTTTATTCTTTAAAATCTGATCTTTTTATTCTTGTACTTTATCTTGTGCTTGATTTCATTCAAATTTTATTCCTTAAAATCTGATCTTTTTTACATATATGTTCGCCAGGTTCTTGAAATGATGACTGTTCCTCAAAGATTCTCAACTGGGTAACGTTTGCTACAGTGTATCCTCTCGATCCACTGTGGAGCTTTGAGTTAAACGTCATTGGCAGCATCGGTCTAAAGAAAGACCCACCTCAACCCTCCTCGCAATGCTCAGACAACGAGGTTTCTAACGTTAGCAGAGACAAGGACGAGGAAGAACAAGAAGGACTAGACTGTCCCATTTGCTTCGAATCATTCAACATCGTCGAAAACGTTCCTTATGTCTTATGGTGCGGTCACACTCTTTGCCAGAACTGTGTCTTTGCCCTCCAATCCGCTGTCTCAACGCTCTCCGGTCACGACATCAGGGTTCCCTTTTTCGTCTCCTGCCCTTGGTGTCAGCTGCTTTCCTTGAGGATTGTCTACAACGGCGTCCTCAAGTTCCCTCGCAAAAACTTCTTCCTTCTCTGGATGGTTGAGAGTCTCAACGGTGACAGGACAAGACATGGTGGTGGTGGTGGTTCGTAGGTCAGTACTGATAATAACCACCAGTACTACAGCAGCAATCTGATTGCAAGGCCTGCTGTTGTTGTGCGTAACCAGTCTCCAGAACCAAGCAGACAACATTTCTCGTTCCACAAGTCTCTTGATTTCTTCATCTCCTTCACCTCCAAGTTTCCTTTTGTGGTCGTTTTCCTGCTCATCGTATTCTTTCCTATACCTGGTAGCCTCATCATTCTTGCTCTTTACTTCCTCCTCACGATTCTTCTAGCCATTCCATCTGGTATGGTACTGTATTTTGCGTACCCTATTCTGGAAAGGTTGGTTAATGAAATAACATCATGAGAATAATGATACTCAGCTCACACCTCGGTTGCTCAGCAGCCCATTCTCTGTGGTGCAAGCTTTTTTGGAGTCTTTGAAACTTTCATGATTTGTGGTCGGTTAGAACCTTTTTTAGATATTGTTATTGATTGCAAGCTTTAATTGTGATTTTGAGTTTTAATTCTTTTTTGAAGTTTTTGGTTTGCAGATTTTTGTTTTAATTGATGATTGATCATGTGTGTTAATGTCTCTAATACTCTATAAATAAACACATTAACGGTGCTTGATTGTATAGAAGTTTATAAAGGTTTCTAAAATATTTATTAAGGGTCTATAATAAAGATCTATAAGAAAATTATAAAGATATAATTTATAAAGGTTTATAAAAATATTTTAATTGTTTATAAACTATTTATAAAGGTTTATAAAGATTTATAAAAAACACTATAAAAGCTTTATAAGAATTTATATAAGGTATATTAACAGTTTAGAGGCTCTTTTTGAGAAAAAATATATATTCTGCTAGAAAAATATCATAAGGTTTATAAATCCGTGTATAACACTTATAAAACTAAAGATAGTTGATAAAAATAATAAATTAACTTAAAACCCCTCCAAAATCACCTTATAAACGATAAATCAGTTTATAAGACCTAATAAATCAATTCATAAAATTTTGTAAGTATACATAAACTGATATTTCCTTTGAAAACATTTAAAAGGTTTTGTGTATCATTTGTAAACTCCTATAAACAAATGTACCCATTAATAAAAGTTTATAATTATTTATAAGTGTTTGTAAATCGGTTAATAACAAATAATTTACAGAAACTATAAAAGAATAGATTTTAAAAATTAGTTTATAATTTGTTTTATAAAATTTCATAATTTGTGTAACAACTATATCATTTATAAGAATTTATAAATAATCATTATAAGAGGTTTATATATCATTTATAAAAGTCTATATTTCATTTATAAAATTATATAAACAATTTATAAGGTTTATAAAGGTTTATAAGTCATTTATAAGTGTTTATAAATGGTTTTATAAATAATTGGACATGTGTATACATTGATCTTGAAACCTGAATTGATGATTAGCAATTGTTTTATGTAGTTTTGTAGAATAATAGTTGAGTATGGAAAATCATAAATGAGTCATTTTGATAGTTAATCAATAATCATTATTATTAATTTTGAGTATTCATAACTTAATTTATAATGGTTTATAAATTAATTTCTAAGGGTTTTGAAATTAACTTATAAGGGATTATAAACTGATTTATCAGAGTTTATAAACTGGTTTTTGGTTACATGGGTTTACAAGTTAATTTATAAGAGTTAATCTTTTTGATCAAAAAGAGTTAATCTATAAAACTATATACACAAATAAAATAAGGAATTAATAATAAATAAAATGTATATTTATAAAAATTAATAAATCAACTTCTAAACCCTTAAATTAGTTTAGAAATCAGTTTTTAAATTAACTTATAAACCATTATGAATCTTTTTATAAGTTTTTTATACATTAACATAGAAACCTTAATCAATTATTTTATATACCTTTATATATCAGCTTATAAACCCTTAAATTAGTTTATAAATATTAATAAATCAACTTTTAAACCCTTGAATTAGTTTATAAACATTTATAAATCAGTTTATAGATTAATTTATAAACGCTTATGAATCATATTATAAGGTTTTTTACATTTACTTAAAATATTAATGAATTAGCTTATAAATCTTTATAAATCAGTTAATAAACTATATAAATTATTTTATAAAAAATCATTTATAAGAGTTTGTAACCATTTAGAAAGGCTTATAAGACCATTTATAAGGTTTGTAAAATAATTTATAAGGTCTACAAAGGTATGTAAATAATTTATAAGGGTTTATAAAACATTTATAAAGTTCATACAAGTTTTTACAAAGTTTAGAAACCATTTATAACGGCTTATAAATCATTTATAAAGAGTCTATAAACCTTTTATAAAGGATTAAACAATTTGTTTCTTCATGCTTCTATATAGTCCCTAAAGTCCCTAAATCATTCATAAAAATACATATTTATAAACCCTTATGAATCATTTTATAGGGTTTTTGTACATTAACTTAAAAATATTAAGGAATTAGCTTATAAACCTTTATAAATCAGTTAATAAACTATATAAATTATTTTATAAAAAATCATTTATAAGAGTTTTTAACCATTTTGAAAGGCTTATAAGACCATTTATAAGGTTTGTGAAATAATTTGTAAGGTTTATAAAGGTATGTAAATAATTTATAAGGGTTTATAAAAAATTTATAAAGTTTATAAAAGTTATTACAAAGTTTAGAAACCATTTATAGCGGCTTATAAATCATTTATAAAGAGTCTATAAACCTTTTATAAAGGGTATGTAAACAATTTGTTTCTTCATGCCTCTATAAAGTCCCTAAAGTCCCTAAATCATTCATAAAAAATACATCATTTGGTATGATTCGTCTTTCAATCTATTTATGTATTCTTCAATGGATTAATTGTGTTTGCAAGAAGGAAATATCAATAATGATTAATAAATTTATTAATGTGTGTTTATAAAGATTTATAAAACCAATCATATGAATATACAAAAAACAGTTTTGTATATAAACCATTTATAATAGTTTATAAAAACAAATTATGAAACATTATTTATAATTTTTTATAAAGTCATCTATAAAGTTTATAAAACATTTCAAAATATTTATAAAACTATTTATAAGGGTTTATAAAATAATTTATAAGAATTTATAATTTATTTATAAGAGTTTATAAATCTATTTATAAGGGTTTATAAAAATATTTATAAGGGTTTATGAAAATATTATAATATTAGTTTTATCGCCTATGCCAAGAACTACACCTTTTTGTATGATAGTTTTGTATATAAATCATTTATAAGGGTTTGTAAAACCTTTTATGTACCAATAATAAAATTTATAAGAGTTTATAAAACCTTGTATGAAACATCTATAAAGTTAAAAAAAAAACACTTTTAAAATATTAATAACACTATTTATAAAGGTCTATAAAACTATTTATAAGGGTTTATAAAACCATGTACAATAACTTATAACCCATTTGTAAGAGTTTATAAATGTATTTACAAGGTTTATAAATCTATTTATAAGGGTTTAGATTAAAAGATTTTAATAATCTTCATAACACAATTTATAAGAGTTTATAAGTCATTTGAAGAGTTTGTTAATCATTTATAAGAGTTTATAAATCTATTTACAAGGTTTATAAATCTATTTATAAGGGTTAATACAAAATATTAAAATATTTAATAATCTTCATAAAACAATTTATAAAATTTTGTAAATAATTTAAAAGATTAATTATTTATAAAAGTTTATAAATTATTACAAAAACTTTATCCATTCGATCATCGTCAATGATTCTTCCTTCAATTGTTTATTATTGAGAAAAAGCAAAATGCTCATCACCTATGGCAAGAACTACACCATTTGGTATGATTCATCTTTCAATATATCTATATATTCTTGGATGGATTATTTGTGTTTGCAAGAATGAAACATCTACAATGAATGAAAAACCAAACAAGCGGAAATATCATTTGTGTTTGTCTTTGTGTTTACAAGAATGAGACACCAAACAAGCGGAAATATCATTTGTGATCCTGAATGTAGATATAGACTTCTCAAGAGCATCTAAGAGAACAGATACACTAGGCTGCAGTATCACCTTTTCCAATGCTTCAACCAAAATCATAATCAGAACTAAGGATAAATATGACTATAGAAAAAAGGGAACTAAATAAAAACATTCAGCCCCATTTCCTTCTTGGCCTTAGCTTGTATCTCACAGAGAAAGCCTAGGGGATTTCCTTCTTGGTCTTAGAGATGACAACGAAGCTGAAGTAAAGGAACTGACTTTAAGAAAACAAGAAGCTAATAGTGGATAGGAAACTAAGGGGAATAATCAATTCCTACTCATTTCTTAAAAACTGCACTATTTCTAGAGAAATTTTGCTGTGTCTGATTATAAGAGTTAATACATTATAAATGGTAAATAACTTATAATGGCTTGTAAATCATTTATAAGAGTTAATACATTATTTATAAATTTTTATTTACCCTTTATAAGGGTTTTTATATCATTTCTAAGAATTTATATAACATTTATCAAGATTTATATATCATTGGAATATCAAACACAGGGATGGATGATCCATCTTCAAACCTCCCCAGATGCAACGTTCAAGAGTAGTAGATTATTTATAAGAGGTTATAAATCACTTGTAATGGCTTGTAAAACATTTATAAAAGTAAATAATTTTTTTGTAAATGTTTATTTACCATTTATAAGGGGTTTTTATATCATTTCTAAGAAATTATATAACATTTATAACGATTTATATATCATTGGAGTATCAAACACATGAATGGTTGATCCATCTTCAAAACCCCCAAATGCAACATTCAAGAGTTGTAGGCATGAGTTATTAAGTTTCACGTGGTTACCAAAAATTTGATCTTGTGAGTAAAAAAAAAACAAGGGCAACACAATTTATAATTGGTTATCAAAACAATTTATAAGGCTTTCTAAATTTCTTATTAAAGTATAATTCATTTATAAGAGTTTATAAAATCAGTCATTAAGAATATGTATACAAAACTTGAACTTAGTTTTCTATAAGGCTTCATAAGGATTATAAATAATTTATAAATGTTTATGAATCATTTAAGAAGATTTATAAATCATTTATAAATACTTATAAATTATTTACAAGGCTTTATAAATCATTTATAAGAATATATATAAACTATTTATAGGGGTTTTTAATTCATTTATAAGATTATATAAAAATATTTATAAGGTTTTATAAAATCGTTTATAAGGATTTGTAAAAATTTCTAAAGGCAAATAGTTTATAAGTATTTGTAATCGGTTTACTGGTTTGATTTCGATGCGGATTGGGTAAACCGAATAACAGGAGATATACGGGTTTATAAAACCATTGATAAGAACTTATAAACCACTTATAAGATTTTACAAAGAGTCGAGAACTATCATCTAATGTATCTGCTGCTAATTGTGTGACAAAGTCTATTCAAATCTAATGATTTGCAACATATGTATCTTGACATATATAAATCTATATTATAATGACATAGGTCCTTCTGTCAAATACATGTGATAACGATTCACATAAAATAATAGAAACGTAAAGAACAATAAGAGTAGTGTAAATAGACTGTCTAACCACTTGAAATCATACAAAACTCAGAAACATGGAATCTGATCATTACAATAACCTAAAAAAACAAAAAAAGATCCATCAGCTTTCCCTTGTTTCTGACGCAATCTCTGAAAATGCCAATTGGGGAAAACCTTCTCCTTTACTTACTTTCTGCACTATGCTTATAATTAAAACCCTTGTCTGAAGTATACCTCCTCCATGACTGCAGTCTCTACCGTCTTGATACAAACGATTGAAGCAAGCACGAAAGGATTCACATTAAGAACACCAAAAAAGGACAAGGATCCCTCTCTCTCTGTCTCAAGAACAGAGCCATTAACTTTAATACCCTCTCTTGTCAGGACAATCTGCTGCCCTGTGTCCTGAACTTCCACAATTGAAGCAAGCACCTCCAAAACTCCTGTTTTACAGACATCAAATCAATAAGTTGAAAGAAGCAGATCTTAACTTAGATTCGTTTGAGGCTAAAAAAGAAACCTAACCTCTCCCTGGAAGGAGCTCTGCTGCTTGATGATCGTCTGTCACTACCACCACCAATCAACCAATCATCAGAACTTCCACTGGAACCACCACCACCACCACGGGACCAGCTGCTTCCTCCACCACCACTGCTTCTACTTCTTCTGTCATCATCACCTCCCCAACTATCACGTCCTCTTGATGATCCTCCTCTACCGCCAAATCTTGACCCTCTAGAACCTCCTCCTCCTCTAGGCATCCTGTCTCTGCTAGAGAACCGTCCGTAATTATCACTAGACGGTCCATCATCTTGCAGCGGGGGTAACTACAAAAGATGTTAAGTGTTGTTGGTCAGAAATGATTTCACTGCGTATATGTTATGTTGTATTCAAAAGAGTGAAAGCCAGCAGAAACTAAGGGAAGCGAAGATCAATACCTTTGTTATCAAGGATATACTGTTTCCTTCTGGCACTTCATTCTCTAGCAGCTCTTTCGCGATGTCCTCTGCTAGATCAAAAACAGCTCCTTGCACCTGATATACATTTGCAGAGTCAGAGATTTCTAAGAAAATAAGATAGCTCAAAGATAATCTGCTGATATGATGATCATATCACTAAGACTGACCCTGTCATCTGCGATCATGAAGATTTTTCCAACTCGATCTGCAGCTGGACGGTAAACATCGGAAAGGAAACCAGTCACAGACCTTGCAGATAAGAAGCCTCTAGAGTTTGTTGGATCTCTGGAGGCTTATAACAGGAGCCTCATATGCAACCGTAGACAAATTTTTCCATTCTCTGATCTCTTCAGCCTTTATTAGTTTATTTCGACCTGATCCAGATCGTTTCTGTCTGACATTAAAAAAGTAACTGTTACTATAACTAATCACTTAAAATAGAAGGGATGAGAAAAAAAAAGACAGAAAACTTGCAGGCACCCAAACACATACCCAGGAATGTAGGTAAGCAAGAGAAAGGCCTTTTTAAACTCAAGTTCACTCAAAGCTAAGAGCTGAGGAGGAATGTGCAGAGACCCTCCACCATTGCCTTGTATTGTCAAAGAAGGAGCTTCAGAGTCAACATACATCTCTTCTACAATCAAAGCAACAATCAAACTCTACGTAAGAACCCACAAACTATAATAAAATAGAAAGACTCTCTATTTCTTTTCGATACTGACCCTGAGAAACTCTGTTTCGAGATGAAATAGGAAGAGACTTCGCCGGAGAGCTAGTAACAGTAACGGCGTGGGTAAGCTTAGAGGCGATGAAGCGGTCGAGGTTGGACATCACCGGAGAATTAAAAGCTTTCCTGAGAAAATCGAAAGCTAACTCATCAAGAATCGAAGACCTTCTTCTATTCTTCACCACATCTTGTTGGAGTCGCCGAATTTTGCAGGGGCCATCGAATCTCGTCGGACGGACAAAGAAGAAGAGACCGAGATCGAGGATATGTTTGATTTGATTAGTCAGGGGTATGATATTACTTTATCTTTTAAAATTTTAAAAGTATAGTTGATTAGTGTATAAATGAAAAATAGTATTGGAAAAGTGGTATTTGTGACAATTTCTCAACATTTAACAAATATATTATTTAAATATTATAAAATATTTATTTATCAATTACAAATAATAAAAATATAAAAATTATTAAAATTAAAAACATCAAATAATATAAAATATTATTTTTGGTGTAAAATTTGATGTCATTATTGGAGATGATAAAAATATATAACACTAAAACATCAAATTAGGTGTAATTTTCACATCAAATATGGTGTCATTATTAGAGATGCCCTTAGACATATATGTTAACCGTCTCTTTTTAAACGTAAACATAAGTGACACACCTAGTACGTGTATACTATCTGTACTTGAGACGTTTGCCGACCTCTTTTTCACGTAATTAAATACACATGATATTTGTGTTTGTTTTAATATATATATACAACGTATATATCTAAGTTTTAGATTCCACCTTCGTAGACAGTGGTGGACCCAACAAAATTTTATAGAGGGGTCAGAATATAATAAATGGGTCACGTAATTAAATACACATGATATTTGTGTGTTTGTTTTAATATATATACAAACGTATATATCTAAGTTTTAGGGACTTTTACCAGATATGACTCAAAACTTTATTTTGATTGCAAAAATATACGCAAACTTGAATCAAATACAAAACTAATCTAAAAATCTTGTAAAATTACAGACAATCCTTTGGACCAAACAAAAAGTCATAACTCATTTTTACGAATATACTCTCAGTAAGTCTTCTGAGTCTTCTAAGATATTGTAAGTCGTCTGGTGTAGTTTATCTAAAAAATAATTTATAAATTTTGTTAAAAATATTTTGATAAGTGAAAAATTAAAATCATGTAATAATAAACAATTTTGAGTGATATAAATTAAGATATAATAAAATTGAATTATTTTTAACATAGATGAGTAAAAGTAATGAATCATAATATTCTTTGGTTTATGGTTTGGCAAACATATGTTGTAGTATTATATGTATTCTTAGGATTAGATTTTGGAAAGCTGAAATGTTTTTTTGAAAAATTAATTTTACCTATATGTATTTATTTTTGTGTATATTAAACACTTTTTAAGTTTAATTTGATTTTATGAAGTGTGTTTAGTTAGTTAATTTAGTTTAGGGGTTATGTTTAGAGTCTACACGACTTACATGGAAGTCGTCTGGTGAATAATTTAAACCAGACGACTTACATGTAACTCGTCCTAATATTCCCGCCTAAAATTTAAGAAAATTTTATTTTCCCGCTTAAATAATTTAAACCAGACGTCTTACTTGTAAGTGGTCTAAAAACTCTTCTATTTTAGTTTTCCGCTAAAACTATTTTAGTTTCCGATAAAATTATTAAAATCTTCTGGGTGACTTACAAGTAAGTCGTCTAGAAAGTCGTCTGAATCGAAAATATTTAACCTAATTGGATTTTCTGTCTCCCTATATAAAGAAAAATTTACACATTCTCTCTCCTCCTCTCAAATGTCTACAACAAAAATGTAATGTTCATCATTCTAGAACTCTCCAACCTCTCTCTAATCTCTTTGAACTTATAAACACCGAACTTTATATCAATTTATTGTTTTTGTCTCATGTCTTTCTCACTAATTTATCTTGTTTTTGCAGGTTTTTCATCACATGGTTCTCATCTTCCACTCATTTAAAGGTAGATCTATTAATTTTAGATATGTATTTTTGTGTGTTCTATAAATGTAGATTTATCTAATCTTCCACTCATTTTCTCTGTTTTTAAGCCATTTGAACATTTTACGATATGCAGGTTTTTCAGATTTGGATTTGGATATGCAGGTTTTTCAGATCTGGAAAACTTCCGGAACGACTTATCTATTAGTCGTCTAAAATATAATGCGCTAGACGACTTCCAGGAAGTCTTCCAGACGACTTCCAGGAAGTCTTCCAGACGACTTCCAGGAAGTCTTCCAGACGACTTCCAGGAAGCCTTCCAGACGACTTCCAGGAAGCCTTCCAGACGACTTCCAGGAAGCCTTCCAGACGACTTCCAGGAAGCCTTCCTGACGACTTCCAGGAAGCCTTCCAGACGACTTCCAGGAAGCCTTCCAGACGACTTCCAGGAAGCCTTCCAGACGACTTCTAGGAAGTCTTCTGACGGAGTTTCTCCCATGTCTTTCCCTTTCATAACAGATATGGGCGTTTTGGTAAGTTTTTATGTTTGATTTTTCTTCATTTGGTAACTTTCTGTTGCATAAAGTTCTTACATTTTTCTCAAACTAAAACTCTCAAAACCCACTCTAATCTCTTTGACTTGAAAACACCAAACTTTATATAAATTTTTCAGTTTTGTCTCATCTCTTTCTCACTAATCTATCTTTTTTGCAGGTTTTTAATCAGATGGTTCTCATCTTCCACTTGGATATGTAAGTTGTGTATTCTATAAAAGTATATCTATCTAATCTTCCACTCATTTTCTCTGTTTTAAAGGCATTTGAACGTTTTTTGATATGCAAGTTTTTCAGATATGGGTTTGATATGCAGGTATTTCAGATCTGGAAGACTTTTGTGACGACTTACCTGTTAGTCATTTAAAATATAATGTGCTAGACGACTTCCAGGAAGTCTTCCAGACGACGTCCTAGAAGTCGTCTAGACTTCCTGGAAATCTTCTGACGAAGTCTTCTTCCATATCAAGTGGAGTCCAAACTTGTCTTTGTAGAGGAATGATCTATATTAGTTTTGTTTGTGGTCTGTTTTGTGATTTGCATGTGTACTCCTTTAGTTGTGAATTTTTTGTAAAATCAATAATAATGTTTCCCAAGATGTAATATATGTGCTAACAATGTGTTTACACATTTACAAATCAATGAAATAATAGACTTCAATAGCATTTTTCTCATCTTTGGATCTCTCATATGCAATAATAAACTACAATGGCATTCTTCTCATCATAAACAAGAATGTTGGTAGCCTCGTATTGATACAATATTTTAAGAAGAATTTTAACCCTTCTTCCAACTCATAACAATAATCATCATTGGTGTTTTTTTTTTGGTAACAATCATCATTGGTGTCTATAACAATAATACTTAAGAGATGGAAACAAACAATAGTAACTTGTCAAACAATATCACATGTTTTACAATTTTGTGTTGAAAAACTTAGTCAAATTTAGTAAAACTAAGGGAGGAAACATATTTTAAAAATATGAGTTTTACATATCTTGAAGTTACTTAACACTTTTAAAAATACAAGTTATTCAAAAACTTGTGTAGAAAACTTAAAAACTAGCGTAAAAGACTTCAACGGAAGTCTTCTCAGATCAGTTAGAAACTTTAATTAACATGAATGTTGGTAATCTCATAAATATCACCAATTAAGTTATAAATTTCATTCAGTAGCTCTAATATTGACTAATATACATGAATTAACAAAAAAATATTAAAAACTCTTTATAGTTTTAGAGAAAATGAAAGTATATTAAACATTGATGCAAACGACTTTCACGGAGGTCATCTAGACGACTTCTTGGAAGTCGTTCATTTAGGTTTGTTTTGAAATTGATTTTTAACCTAGACGACTTACCTGTAAGTCGTCCACCTTTGTTTTATAAAAAAAAAACTCGAGACGACTTACACGTAAGTCGTCTAGGGAAAACGGGTTAGTTTTTCATTTGACCGGAATGTGTCAGAAATTTGAATTTTCCTGGACAATTTACACGTAACTCTTCCAGTAGAAAATTAAAAATTAATATTTCTTTTTTTCTAGACGACTTACATGAAAGTCATCTCCGGTTAATTTTGCAATTGAAATATTAAACAAAATTTTTTTTCTAGCCGACTTACATAGAAGTCGTCCAAGATAAGCAAGGTTTGACCAGAATCTCTGAATAAAATCATGGACGACTTCCATGTAAGTCCTCTAATTTTTTTTAAAAAATATTTCAATTGCAAACTAACCTGAGACGACTTCAATAAGTCGTCTAGAAAAAATAAAATATTAATTTTTTTAATTTTCTGCTGACGACTTACACATAAGTCGTCCAGGAAAAGTCAAATTTCTAACATATTCCGGTCAAATACAAAACTAACCCGTTTTTCTAAGACAACTTACGTGTATGTCGTCTCGAGTTTTTTTTATCAAACAAAGTTGGACGACTTACATGTAAGTCGTCTAGAAAAAAAATTAAAAGTCAATTGCAAAACTAACATCTGCATTGACCAGACGACTTCTAGGTAAGTCGTCTACAGGAAGTCGTCTGGACGAACAGATCTGAAAAAAATCTTGATTTCATAGTTTCAACCAGTGAGATAACTTGTTTAGTGATATCACTCAAATTACCCTAAGGAGTGACTTTACTCTCTCAAATAAGAGGTTCTGTTGTAGTACTTAGGGATCGATTCCACAAAGAGCTAGGGAACCAACCAGATCTAATAGTTATATGATTAAGCTAGGCAAATAGGTTTAAAGCAGTAAATAAATAAATAGAGCAGTAAATAAAATAATAAACAAGTTGAACAAAACAATTATTCAACAAGGCAAAGAGTTGTTTGATGGAAGGATGGTTGCTAGATTTAGGGTTTCTATTCAGGAAATCAGGATTATAATGCTACAGATGCCTAACAAGTTGTATGCATGATATTAAAGAGCTACAACTCTTAGATGAATCTACCCAGCTTTCGCTAATCTAGATTCATCTATTGATCTGATGCCGACAATATCGATCGATGGCTTATCAGTGATATCGGTCGATATATGTTTGTCGTCGATCGATGACTCTATAGGAGTATCGATCGATATATCTCAGATCGAGTGAATTCTCACCAAGATTATAGACCGGCTCTCGTGTATCCCTAAGGATCTCAGCATGTACAGGATGATATCAGGATGATGATTAATAAATTAAGCAATTCCAGTTCATGGTTCTAGTTCATGACTCTAGAAACAAGCATTAAGAACATTCTAACAATGAATATCACAACTTAGCAAATCTATAGTTGGGACTAATCCCTTTAACCTATCTGAACCCTAAATCCAACATGTGGATCTATTCAGACATTAAGTTTGTCACAGAAATCATAGATGAATAGATATAAAACTGAAATAGAATAGATAATAAAAACCATTGGAGTTCCAGGACTCTTATAGGAGTTCCTCCCTTCTCTCCCAACAAGAGAACAGTAGAATAGAAAAGCACAAAGAAAAGCGTGTGTAGCCGTCAACAAAGGCTTAGAAATAACATAAATAGGGTTTCTGGTCGTCCAAGGACATTATGGTAATTTAGGATTACTTCTGGGCTTCAGTCGGTCATTAAATATGCTCGGCCCACATTCTGTCATGTCTGTCGATCGATATGCACAGTGGTGCATCGATCAACACTCCTTTATATTCTCGACAGTTTCCTCTCGCATACTGACCACTCTTCAGTAAAATGGGCATAACTTCCGCTACAGGATGCTGATTGACCTGAGACCGGTGGCATTGGAAAGCTAAGTCAAAGCTATATCTTGTGTCAAAAGATGGGCTCAATCTAACGGTGGAAAGGTCTCCATCCATAGCTAAACATCTGACGCGTCTGCGCAGCTCTGCACTTAAAAGGCTCCAAAAGACACCAAAATCACCATATTTCTCCAGAACGTACCTGAACCTGTAAATACTCTAAATAGACTCTATATAGTAGTATATATATGTAAAAACACCTATCGACCATGGCTAAAAATGGGTAAAATCCATGGTCGATCAACTCCCCCAGACTTACCCTTTTGCTTGTCCTCAAGCAAAACCAACAGGCAGTCTCTCTGAAAGAGGTTTGAAATCAGCAGTGACTCACATGATTTAAAACTTAGAATCATCACATCTACAATATTGCAATCCACATCTAAAAAGTCTTAATCACAAAAGCACATTATACCATATTCTAGCTTAGCAAGCAAATTCACCTAGCCAACAACTTAGCAAATCTTGTATCACATTTCCCTCTACCAACCTCATTTCTTAACATAAATAAAAGTGTAGGCTTTACCTTGGGAGTATCGATCACAAGATGCAAGGATTCTCAAACAAGTATCTGGACCTGCAGGTAAAAGTTAGTTCATATCCTCTCTCTCTCAACTATTTCTCTCCTAATCAAGTCTGCTTTTATTTGCAGGACATTGACCAAGATTGGACAGGCTTCCATGAATCAAGCCTTAATGGTTGTAGACACCAAGTCCTGTTCACTTCTTTTTGACCTATATTCTAGGATTCATTGCGAAACAAGTCTTGAAGGGGGTAACCACCAAGTCCTGTTCGAATCTTTTACCTATAGAATTCTTATGAATCAAGTCTTGAGGGGGGTAACCGCCAAGTCCTGTTCGAATTCCTTCCTAAGTAATAACTAACTAGTCCTAGAACATATATTTAAACTTATTTTCGATTTTTTTTTGAATAAAATTAAATCTAAATTCGAAAATGAGAGAGAGAGGGTGATAAAACTATCTACACAAGGCTTTACCTTCCAGACTTGTCTGAAGAATCCGATTCCATGTATAACAAGCCCCAAGATAAGCAATTGAGTCAGGTTTAGTGTTGGAGGTCAGCTTTGGTTCCTTCAAACAATCTCAGCAAGTGTTGATAGTTGACAAGTTGATCCACTTTAGTATCTTTAGTACTATCTGCAATCAGTAAGTCTAGAATGGTGCTAAAGAGTGGTTAGATAACAAGTATAAATCTAATAAGTTCATTATCCCCTTCTTGACTCAATAAAAACTTTTGAAAACATTTTATAAGACTCACAATAAACCAATATCAGCAAACATACCCCTAGACTTAAATTATATACTGTCCTCAGTGTATATCCAGCGGGAATTATGTTGAGGATATAAATCATAAGTACACAAAGTAACAAGTAGAATCGATATACCTGGCCGGATTAGGTGTCGATCAATGGAAATAGGTTACCATCGGTTGCTGCAAGTTATGTACTGTCGATCGATATCGACAGGCTCACATCGGTCGATATGATGGGAAATCGTCTACTTGGATCCTTTTTTTTTTAATATATATAGCTAACGAAAACACAATATTAGTAGAATCTCCCCTAGACTTAAAACAACACTGTCACCAGCATTATCCAGTCTAAGATTGGTGGGAAAATAAATTATAAGGCCAATATATAACAAGGAAAACGGTATACCTGCTTTTGATATGAGTGTCAATCAACACAGTTAAGTGGCGATCGATACTCCTGATGCGTTGTCGATCGATGTTGCGCAGCCATCGTCGATTATTGTGCAGACTCGTCTCCCTCGGATATTTGTCCTTTTACCTAACACACAAAAAGTGAGTAATAGAAACAATTACTTAAATTTCAAAAACTTTTTTTTTCGATGAACAGTGATTATGCTACAGTAACACAGCTACAGTGTCGATCGGTGGTGTTGCTACAATGTCGTTGCTACAGTACCTTCGGGTACTGTTCATCTTTTTTTTTTTCTTTTTTTTTTCTTTTTTTTTGACCTGCAATAACTAAATGCAAGAATCAGTAATAAATGAAATTAAAACCAAATTTAAAACAAACCTAACAGTGGGTTGCCTCCCACTCAGCGCTTATTTTCAGTCATTAGCTTGACTTCTGGAGATCTGATTCAGTCCGGATGAGAATGAGATCTTGCTCCAAACCAAGTCTCAATATCTACTCTTTGAAGCTTTATCATTCTTGTGTGAAAGCCTCCTCCATAGACTTTTCTCCTTTGTCTATCATCTCAGCAATAAGGAGTGCTCTAAGCTTTGCAAATGGCTGTGAGAAGCATCTGCTGCGCACTCTGAAATTCCTGATACCATATGAGAAGTGAGGAATCAATGATAACTGAGGATGTCCCTTGATCCTTTTCCTCTTCTTCCAATTCCTCCTCTTCTTTCCCCCAGACTTGTCTGATCGCATGGTGGTGCCTCCATCAAAAAGATTTTGACACACTTCAAACTCATTCTGCTCTGATTCGCGAAGGGTGTCGATCGATAGTATTTGATAGGTGTCGATCGAGGATGAAGTGGTACAGTCGATCGATTTCGGATTGCTTATGTCGCTCAATGGTGCTTTTGTTGGGCCTTTATCTACATCATCTATAAATCGCAGGCCTTTCTGAGAAGCTTCTACGTGTTGTTGATCATCCAATACCTCAATGTAAGAACTCAGATAAACACATTTATCTGGTGGGATAGGAGATTCAGCTTCAAACACTGTGCATGGAACCATAAGCTTCACAGGGTCATATATCCTCTTCACTCTTTTGTGAGACCCATCAGCTTCTTCTGTCTAGATAGGTGGTCTCTGATATTTAGGGACAGTAGGGTGTGAGGTCTTAGACATGTGCATTATCTCCTCAATCGGTCCTGGTTCAATCGGATAGCCTGATAGTTCATCCAAACATGGGTATCGATCAATGCAATCGGGTGAGTGTCGATCGATGCAGTCGAGTGTGTGTAGATCCATGATGTATGGCGACTGTCGATCGATGGCGTAGGGTGGGTGTAGACGGGTGGTTGGCGATCGATCTCATCAGGTTTATGTCGATCGATGTCGTCAGTCTTTGGTGAAATTTCCAGACCTTTTCCCGAAGTGTGCTGATCATCAAGCTTCTGCTTCGAGTTCTGATCTAAATCCTCAAGCCATTCCTCCAGTTCCAAGAAGTCTTCCATAGTTACTTCTTCACTTAAATCCAAATCTCCAAACTGTTGTCCATCCTCTAACTCCAAGAATTGTTCTAGTTCCAAGAAATCTTCCATGGTGATCTCTTCTTCTACTTTTTGGTCACGATAACAACTCGATACATCAATGCTCTTCTGTGTTGAGTCTGCAATGTTCTGAGGACAACTCGAACTTTCAGGGATTTCATGTGGTATTGATCGATGACAAAAGTCTATATTGATCAATTCTGAGGTGCTGGTGGCTATCGATGTTAAGGTTAGGGTATTGATCGATGATGAGCTCATTTCACTAATATCAGCTTCTTCTAAGTTACTCAATTCTCCAGACACATGTTGTTCATCATCTTTCACCATATATTCCATCATCGATCTCATCTCAATCTCTAGAGTTACTGCAGCATCATAGAGAAAATCGTTGACGAAAGCGTTTGCAATGTCATTCCAAGCAGTGAGAGATCCTGGTGGTAGCTTCTTCAACCAATGAGCTGCATCTCCAGCAAGAGAGTATGGAAATAGTTTGCAGAAGTAGTAGTCTTCAGAGACTCCATTGCTTTTAATGGTTGATGCTAGATCTTCGAATGATTCGAGGTGGTGAATGGGATCTTCATGAGGAAGAACATGAAAGGGATGCTTACCCACAAGAGAGATATATGCAGGGTTTAGCTCAGGGACAGAGCTCTGGGGTGTTGAACGACGTAATGCAGACCTTTTAGCATAGAAATCCTCAGGTCTGTCGTAATCTCTAAGTGCCTTCTGTCGTCCAGTCCCAGCGTTCACAGCAGTAGCATCAGGGGTTACAGAAGGTATCGACCGATGACAAAAGTCTGTATCGATTGTTTCTAAAGTGCAGATATCGATCGATTCTGGTGTACTACTGTTGATCGATGCTGAAGTTGGATCTCTTGTATCAGCTTCTTCTACAATGCCTGACTCTCCAGATCCATGTTGTTCATCATCGTCAACCATATTATGGTTGACCAGCTGTTCTCTGTTCAGTTCGTCCGTCTGGGTACCCTCATCTGCATGGTGAACTGGAATGTCTGGCTTCTTGACATGAGTGGTCGGGGTTTCAAAATCTTCATTCTGCTTGCTGTAGACAAAATCAATAATCTCACTGATACTAGTCATTATTCTTTTTTCCTGATTTTCAATCACCTTGTCCACCATGTAATCAAGCCTTTTACTTCGAGTTGCTACATCTTTGCTAAAAAAT
Organism: Brassica juncea; assembly: GCA_018703725.1. Classification (NCBI taxonomy): domain Eukaryota; kingdom Viridiplantae; phylum Streptophyta; class Magnoliopsida; order Brassicales; family Brassicaceae; genus Brassica; species Brassica juncea. Next base: position 29,521,508 of record CM031936.1, read on the forward strand.
TTACCTAGGAAGGCGCCTTTTATGTCCTCCCAACAGGTTAGAGATCTTGGCTGCAGCTTACTGAACCAGCTAAATGCACCTCCAGAGATAGTATAAGGGAAAATCTTGCAGAGTATGAGGTCTTCGGATATTTCATTATGCTTCTGCCTTGAAACTAGACCCTCAAGCTCTTTGATGTGGTTTCTGGGATCTTCATGAGGAAGACCTCGGAAAGGGTTCCCGCTTCCCCAATCATACCATTGTCTGTTCAGATCAAAGGTATTCATCTCAGCAACAGCAATTACATCAGTGATTACAGTATCCTCTGCATTAATCAATTGTCCTGTACTGCTGCGAGGGCGACCTTCTTTGTCTTGCCAGATACCCTTCTTGTCGATCTTAAGTATCAGCCTTTCGTCCTTCTCTGTCTCCATGCTGGAAACGTTGCTCGACTGTCGATGAACAGTATTTGAATGAACAGTGTTTTGATGAACAGTGTTCAGGTGAACAGTGTTTCGATGAACAGTGTTTCGATGAACAGTGTCGCGATGAACATTGTTCGGATGAACAGTGTCGATCGACGTCGGATGAACAGTGTCGATCGACGGAGTATGAACAGTGTCGATCGACGGAGTATGAACAGTGTCGATCGACATCAGATGAATAGTGCCGAGATGAACAGTACCTCGGTGTCGATCGACGTCGGGTGAATAGTGTCGATCGATCCGGGATGAACAGTATTTTCCGACACATAATGAAATAGTATCATGATGAACAGTATCAGGATGAACAGTATCTGGATGAATAGTGTAAGACCCGATCCTGGCCTCTCAGGCCGCGGTCGATGCCTCACGTCGCTCGGTCCATACCCTGACCGAACCTCTAAAAATTTTGCCCTTTATTTAAAACATCGCCCATAGGCGAAGGCTAACTCAGATCCTAGCTCAAGACTACCTTAGTCATTTCCTAGCTTAGATCCTTTCAACTTATGCACAGCGGAATATTATCTACCAACCATTGGTCTAAAACCAATCTAACACTTGTCTGGTCAGATCACCTAAGCTACTGGTCAGTAAACATAACTGCCAGCTAGCTCCAAGGTCGATCCTGAACCTAGACCAAGTCATACCAAATCCGAGGTTCCATTCACCTAACCATTCTATCTAGATCTATGCAATATTGATAGATCATACCTTTGCCACATCCACGGAGCTTGTTAGCTCATTGTCCCAGCTGACTTAGCTGTTTAGCTAGCTCATCCAGCTAGCTGAGCTGAACCACTTCACTTGAGGTTCACCACTCTCTTCCAACTGATCGAGCTGTGAGGTAGCTTTGCCCAGCTCCCTGTCCACTCGTCCAACTCCCTTATACCTGCATAAACTCTTCCCTTGGGTACTTAGTCATTCAGCCAACCATCCCCACAGACTAAGTACCTACGGGAAGTCTTCAGCTGCAAAAACGACCTCAAGCAAACATGCTCTAAAAATTAATTAAAATTCATGACAAATACTGATAATTCCCCACTAAGAGGAATCCACAATCAGATTGATCAGAACCGGCCTAATTCACATAGAATTTGGCCAAATCCGGCTAAACCGGCCATAACTGACCACCATCAAACCGGCCTGATAAATCCAATCAAATCACATGATAAATCATGATAAATCCTCACTAAGAGGAATCCATGGTCGGATCCCATCAATTCCATCCAGAACTATGAGATCCGGACCTAGCTGCCCAACCAAGGCCATGGAGAGCTCCACTGAACCGGCCAAGGCCTGGTTTAGTACCACCATGTCTCAGGCGTGTGCTCCCCTGTAACCAAGTCCTTTCATGGACTAACAAAGCCCATCAGATCCTAAGTCAATCAACCAACCACCCTACATGACTCAGAACTGATGAGTCTTCACACTTCCTAACCGGCCATGGAACCATGTCCCACTGAACCTGATTAGTGTTGCTCTTACCACCGGTGCATCCTTTGATCAATCAGATCAGACACCTTGATCCACCATCCAGGGATCAGGTCGTCCATCCTTGCCCATGATCAGATCACAAACGGCCTTCCTTGTATAAACACACCAGCACAATACTTGTTGTCCACACCAACAAGTACTAGCCTTACTCCTCTCCTTTGCTTGCTGGTGGATCCAAACGAATTGGACCTTGCACTCCACATGGTTCCTCTGGTACTAGGACCCCCATGTGTCTCACCAATGGGTCGGATCCATGGTTCACACCATGATCAAACTCAACATCAAACTATGATCCATCATGGATCACTTTCCAATGAACATCATATAACTATCATCCCACATGGATGAAGTAGATCAACAATGATCCGCCCCTCCTCTTAGGGTCCTGGATCCTTAGTTTACATCACAATATATGGTCTTCAAGGGGCGTGCCTTACCTTGGCTTAACAGCACCACAAGAGACATAAACATAAACAGGAAAGTAAGTATCAAATTTGTTACCTTATACTTGATCTTATTAGATCATGTGCCTCCTCTTATTAGGTTCGGCCATGATCCTCCAGAGCATGCCTCCATCAAGCCCTTATCACATACTTACAGTAATGATAAGATCCATTCAATGGTCGTGCCTCTCTTCCTTACCATGGAACTCCCATGGAACCAGTTTCTGCACTGCATCCACCTTTGAGGCTGTGTTGGCCTTTGGGAGTGGAGTCTGGCCTTCTCCCTTCTCCTTTGACCATTTGCGTGTGTTCCCAGGACACATAGGAAGCCTTAGATGTGTTCATACATGATCAAACACCACCCAAAGGTCGTGCATCACTTCCCCCTTCAGTGTCCAAGAAACTGCCTTTCTACACACATCTGCCTTCAAGGCTGTCTCAGCCCTTAGAAGTTAGATCCGGCCTCCTATCTTCTCTCCAGGCTATTTGCGTGTCTTCTATGGATGTAGAGGAAGCATATGGCGTGGCAAACAACAATCAAAACTCACCAGAAGGTCGTTCATAACCCTCCCCATGATTGCCCACCAAAACTGCCTCTTTGCTGCCTTTGATTGCATCTCTGTCTTGGATTGTTGAATCCGACCATCTCCATGTTTTTCTCTGGTTTTCTTTGTGTTTAAGGGTGGAAAATGAATGCCTGGCGTGCCTGTAAAGGCACGGCCTTGCCTGCCTTATATAGAAGAAGGGGCAGTTACCTTTCCAAAGGCTGCACCCTTTCGGTTTCATTTCTGGCCATTGATTTAATCAATGGTCCAGATCACACCCATTCGCCTATGGCAGTTACCTGGACGTCTTGGGCTTGTCAAACCACTCCTGGACATGTCTAATACAAGCCCAAACCGAATGCCAAGCCACTGGCCCAACCCCGAGAGCCCACCGGCCCATCGCCACATATGGGTTGCCCGCATGGCCCGGCCACTGTCCGGACCCGGCCCAACTGTCCGAGACCCGAACACTCAGTCAAGCTGAGTTGAGCTGATCCCCAGCTGACCCAGCTGAGTGAGCTAGTCCATCCAGCTCAGGGAGCTGACACACTCTACTTGAGCTCCAAGTGAGCTCCGTCCAGCTGGTCGAGCTTCTTGCTCGCATCCCCCAGCTGTGAATCACTTTGTACAGCTTGATATCTTTATCTTATTCAATCTTTCTAAGTCCCTTGGTCTATTTCCAGACCTAGACTTAGTTCTCCCATGATCCATTCTGATCATGCACCACATCACAGCTTCACCTAGCTGATCGAGTTTCACCCAGACCTCGTCCAGCTACCAGAACACTCGACCAACTCCTTTAAGCTTGTCTCCATCCTATTTTGGTTAAGTCTCAGCTGTCTGATTCCCTTAACCACGTTCTTGGATCCTGACACACTTGTCTTTTGGTCATATGACCTGTCTGGTGCGTCTCCACGCACGATGGTCCATCCAGACGATCCTACTCAGGATCGGGGACATGACAAGTCTCCCCCACTTGATAAGGATTCGTCCTCGAATCCAGTGCTGCTGACATCTTGTCTCATTGACAAAATGTTCCAACCGATCTCTTTGCATCCACAACATGGAGCATGCTCGATTGGTTCTTTCTAACCAATTTGTGGCATCTCCTCCTTGTTCCTTCTCACTGATCACATTTTTGATCAGCATATCAACATGTCTCCCCCACTTGGACGGAACATTCTTGAATCCGAACCAAGTTGTCCTTTACAGACCCCAAGGATTCATGATCCCAGCCACATCGTACTGGATCATCCCTTAACCGACCACAGCCTTTTCCAGCTTGGCCATATTGTGATCTTAGTCCATACTAGATTAAACCACCTTAACTTGACACTTGTCCATCACCGGACTCTGTCATAATTGATCCTGGTCCTTTTAGGACGTGATCATATCCCGGCCCTGGTCCACTCAGGAACTCAACCGTCTTACCCCAACCATATGTCAATCTCCGACTTGGTTGTAATGCGATCTTCATCCCTCACTGGAATTGATCGTCTTTATCCCAACCCTAAGTCAATCTCAGACTTTGGTTGTAATGCGACCCAGGTCCCTTCCCGGACGGGGTCGACTTCAGCTCGGCCATCTCGGCAGGAGCTATACACAAGGAACTTTTGGATCTTTGGGGCCGTCCCTGGTCCAGATCTACTATGAACGGGTCAGCCCTACCAGGGGGAATGCCCTGTAGCACCCGAAACACATCATGGACTCTCGAACCAGCGGAATCCCATCCGGGTCATCACCCCCTACGACCTCCTTAGTGGCGTTTGTGGCCAAATAAGCTTCACAACCCTTCCTCAGCATCCAATCCACATGGATTGCTGACACCACTAAGCATCCAGAGGTCGGACATATACCTTGGAACCTGATCGGGAATTCACACCAACTCTCGAACTGCACGCGCTCCCGGTGACAGTCCAGAGTGGCCCGATACTTTCCAAGCCAGTCCATACCTAATATCACCTCGTGATTCTTTAGGCGGACAACAACCAGATCCACAGGCATTACCCTGTCCGGGATCAATACTCAGATCCGCAGGCATTACCCTGACTGTGATCAATACTCAGATCCGCAGGCATTACCCTGACTGTGATCAATACTCAGATCTGCAGGCATCACCCTGACTGTGATCATCACAGGGTTGTCCTTCACCAAACCTAGTGAACTCATTCTCTGCCTACAGCCGAGTTCACTATGCAAGGACAACCCACCGTTCCCATCTGGAACAACCCTTTTCCGATCATTAAGTACTTAGATGAGTTGGATCTCGGATTGATCACACATTTGGAAAATGTCCCATACCATTCTCCAAAGCATCACACTTCTGTGAACATCCCATACTATTCACAAAAGTGTTTATAGTACACCTCAATCCTCATCATACTAAGATACTTAACATGGTGTTTCCAATTCCTCTTGGAATTGATCCATTCCCATTCACTCAATCTAAGGAATCCTACCTTGACTTATACCGAATCCAAGCTGATCCATCTGATCACAAGCCCACTCATGTACTGGACAAGTAGCGGCTCCCTTAGACCAACATGAACACCGCATATGCTCACTTGTTTTGAACGGCCACCAAGGAAAAACACTAACCCCCAAGAGAGTGCTGCACGTTTCTTTCAACCTAAGCCACTCTCTGGTCCATGTTACTTCCCTGGTCCAGGTCGTCCATACAAAGATCTTGCATTGTGTCCATCATCCAATCCGTCTATTACTTCCAAATAACTAGATAACTAACCTTTCTGTTTCCAGGGTCTTGCCCTTGGAGAGTGCATCTTGGCTAAGCCAGCTCATCTTGGAACTTCCCCGTTCACAAGCATGAAACCCAAGCTAACCTCAACTCTCACTTGGCTCACCACAGCTAAGGTTCCAAGTCATCTCAGTTTTCAGAAATAATTTCGGTTTGGAACTCCACACTTTGAGCACCGTCCTTAACAGGATCAAGCATGCTCTGATACCAACTTGTAAGACCCGATCCTGGCCTCTCAGGCCGCGGTCGATGCCTCACGTCGCTCGGTCCATACCCTGACCGAACCTCTAAAAATTTTGCCCTTTATTTAAAACATCGCCCATAGGCGAAGGCTAACTCAGATCCTAGCTCAAGACTACCTTAGTCATTTCCTAGCTTAGATCCTTTCAACTTATGCACAGCGGAATATTATCTACCAACCATTGGTCTAAAACCAATCTAACACTTGTCTGGTCAGATCACCTAAGCTACTGGTCAGTAAACATAACTGCCAGCTAGCTCCAAGGTCGATCCTGAACCTAGACCAAGTCATACCAAATCCGAGGTTCCATTCACCTAACCATTCTATCTAGATCTATGCAATATTGATAGATCATACCTTTGCCACATCCACGGAGCTTGTTAGCTCATTGTCCCAGCTGACTTAGCTGTTTAGCTAGCTCATCCAGCTAGCTGAGCTGAACCACTTCACTTGAGGTTCACCACTCTCTTCCAACTGATCGAGCTGTGAGGTAGCTTTGCCCAGCTCCCTGTCCACTCGTCCAACTCCCTTATACCTGCATAAACTCTTCCCTTGGGTACTTAGTCATTCAGCCAACCATCCCCACAGACTAAGTACCTACGGGAAGTCTTCAGCTGCAAAAACGACCTCAAGCAAACATGCTCTAAAAATTAATTAAAATTCATGACAAATACTGATAATTCCCCACTAAGAGGAATCCACAATCAGATTGATCAGAACCGGCCTAATTCACATAGAATTTGGCCAAATCCGGCTAAACCGGCCATAACTGACCACCATCAAACCGGCCTGATAAATCCAATCAAATCACATGATAAATCATGATAAATCCTCACTAAGAGGAATCCATGGTCGGATCCCATCAATTCCATCCAGAACTATGAGATCCGGACCTAGCTGCCCAACCAAGGCCATGGAGAGCTCCACTGAACCGGCCAAGGCCTGGTTTAGTACCACCATGTCTCAGGCGTGTGCTCCCCTGTAACCAAGTCCTTTCATGGACTAACAAAGCCCATCAGATCCTAAGTCAATCAACCAACCACCCCACATGACTCAGAACTGATGAGTCTTCACACTTCCTAACCGGCCATGGAACCATGTCCCACTGAACCTGATTAGTGTTGCTCTTACCACCGGTGCATCCTTTGATCAATCAGATCAGACACCTTGATCCACCATCCAGGGATCAGGTCGTCCATCCTTGCCCATGATCAGATCACAAACGGCCTTCCTTGTATAAACACACCAGCACAATACTTGTTGTCCACACCAACAAGTACTAGCCTTACTCCTCTCCTTTGCTTGCTGTTGGATCCAAACGAATTGGACCTTGCACTCCACATGGTTCCTCTGGTACTAGGACCCCCATGTGTCTCACCAATGGGTCGGATCCATGGTTCACACCATGATCAAACTCAACATCAAACTATGATCCATCATGGATCACTTTCCAATGAACATCATATAACTATCATCCCACATGGATGAAGTAGATCAACAATGATCCGCCCCTCCTCTTAGGGTCCTGGATCCTTAGTTTACATCACAATATATGGTCTTCAAGGGGCGTGCCTTACCTTGGCTTAACAGCACCACAAGAGACATAAACATAAACAGGAAAGTAAGTATCAAATTTGTTACCTTATACTTGATCTTATTAGATCATGTGCCTCCTCTTATTAGGTTCGGCCATGCTCCTCCAGAGCATGCCTCCATCAAGCCCTTATCACATACTTACAGTAATGATAAGATCCATTCAATGGTCGTGCCTCTCTTCCTTACCATGGAACTCCCATGGAACCAGTTTCTGCACTGCATCCACCTTTGAGGCTGTGTTGGCCTTTGGGAGTGGAGTCTGGCCTTCTCCCTTCTCCTTTGACCATTTGCGTGTGTTCCCAGGACACATAGGAAGCCTTAGATGTGTTCATACATGATCAAACACCACCCAAAGGTCGTGCATCACTTCCCCCTTCAGTGTCCAAGAAACTGCCTTTCTACACACATCTGCCTTCAAGGCTGTCTCAGCCCTTAGAAGTTAGATCCGGCCTCCTATCTTCTCTCCAGGCTATTTGCGTGTCTTCTATGGATGTAGAGGAAGCATATGGCGTGGCAAACAACAATCAAAACTCACCAGAAGGTCGTTCATAACCCTCCCCATGATTGCCCACCAAAACTGCCTCTTTGCTGCCTTTGATTGCATCTCTGTCTTGGATTGTTGAATCCGACCATCTCCATGTTTTTCTCTGGTTTTCTTTGTGTTTAAGGGTGGAAAATGAATGCCTGGCGTGCCTGTAAAGGCACGGCCTTGCCTGCCTTATATAGAAGAAGGGGCAGTTACCTTTCCAAAGGCTGCACCCTTTCGGTTTCATTTCTGGCCATTGATTTAATCAATGGTCCAGATCACACCCATTCGCCTATGGCAGTTACCTGGACGTCTTGGGCTTGTCAAACCACTCCTGGACATGTCTAATACAAGCCCAAACCGAATGCCAAGCCACTGGCCCAACCCCGAGAGCCCACCGGCCCATCGCCACATATGGGTTGCCCGCATGGCCCGGCCACTGTCCGGACCCGGCCCAACTGTCCGAGACCCGAACACTCAGTCAAGCTGAGTTGAGCTGATCCCCAGCTGACCCAGCTGAGTGAGCTAGTCCATCCAGCTCAGGGAGCTGACACACTCTACTTGAGCTCCAAGTGAGCTCCGTCCAGCTGGTCGAGCTTCTTGCTCGCATCCCCCAGCTGTGAATCACTTTGTACAGCTTGATATCTTTATCTTATTCAATCTTTCTAAGTCCCTTGGTCTATTTCCAGACCTAGACTTAGTTCTCCCATGATCCATTCTGATCATGCACCACATCACAGCTTCACCTAGCTGATCGAGTTTCACCCAGACCTCGTCCAGCTACCAGAACACTCGACCAACTCCTTTAAGCTTGTCTCCATCCTATTTTGGTTAAGTCTCAGCTGTCTGATTCCCTTAACCACGTTCTTGGATCCTGACACACTTGTCTTTTGGTCATATGACCTGTCTGGTGCGTCTCCACGCACGATGGTCCATCCAGACGATCCTACTCAGGATCGGGGACATGACAAATAGTATTGCGGTGAACAGTACACGGATGAACAGTAACATGATGAACAGTACCCGAATGAACAGTACCGCGATGAATAGTGTTTTCCGACACATGATGAATAGTGTCGTTCGATGCTTGGCTCCCGCTGTCGATCGATGCTGCTTGGAGGGTGTCGATCGATACTTCCCTCGTAGACTTACGGATCGTGCAAAAACCAGCAGGCTCCTTCTTTGAAGGACCTAGAAATCCTCTCTTCATTGTTTCCTGGTACTAAGATGTATGTACCTGAAAAAGAAGAAAAAATTTATGAGAATTTTCGAATAGTAACAAAACCTAGACTAAATCTAACTAAACAAGATCTAATGGCGATCAAAGCTCCCCGGCAATGGCGCCAAATTTGATATCACTCAAATTACCATAAGGAGTGACTTTATTCTCTCAAATAAGAGGTTCAGTTGTAGTACTTAGGGATCGAATCCACAAAGAGCTAGGGAACCAACCAGATCTAATAGTTATATGATTAAGCTAGGCAAATAGGTTTAAAGCAGTAAATAAATAAATAGAGCAGTAAATAAAATAATAAACAAGTTGAACAAAACAATTATTCAACAAGGCAATGAGTTGTTTGATGGAAGGATGGTTGCTAGATTTATGGTTTCTATTCAGGAAATCAGGATTATAATGCTACAAGTGCCTAACAAGTTGTATGCATGATATTAAAGAGCTACAACTCTTAGATGAATCTACCCAGCTTTCACTAATCTAGATTCATCTATTGATCTGATGCCGACAATATCGATCGATGGCTTATCAGTGATATCGGTCGATATATGTTTGTCGTCGATCGATGACTCTATAGGAGTATCGATCGATATATCTCAGATCGAGTGAATTCTCACCAAGATCATAGACCGGCTCTCGTGTATCCCTAAGGATCTCAGCATGTACAGGATGATATCAGGATGATGATTAATAAATTAAGCAATTCCAGTTCATGGTTCTAGTTCATGACTCTAGAAACAAGCATTAAGAACATCCTAACAATGAATATCACAACTTAAAAAATCTATAGTTGGGGCTAATCCCTTTAACCTATCTGAACCCTAAATCCAACAGGTGGATCTATTCAGACATGAAGTGTGTCACAGAAATCATAGATGAATAGATATAAAACTGAAATAGAATAGATAATAAAAACCAATGGAGTTCTAGGAGGACTCTGATAGGAGTTCCTCCCTTCTCTCCTAACAAGAGAATACTAGAATAGAAAAGCACAAAGAAAAGCGTGTGTAGCCGTCAACAATGGCTTAGAAATAACATAAATAGGGTTTATGGTCGTCCAAGGGCATTATGGTAATTTAGGATTACTTCTGGAGTTCAGTCGGTCATTAAATATGCTCGGCCCATATTCTGTCATGCCTGTCGATCGATATGCACAGTGTTGCATCGATCGACACTCCTTTATATTCTCGACAGCTTCCTCTCGCGAGGCAGACTGACCACTCTTCAGTAAAATGGGCATAACTTCTGCTACATGATGCTGATTGACCTGAGACTTGTGGCATTGGAAATCTAACGCAAAGCTCTATCTTTTGTCAAAATATGGGCTCAATCTAACGGTGGGAAGGTCTCCATAAATAGCTAAACATCTGACGCGTCTGCGCAGCTCTGCACTTAAAAGGCTCCAAAAGACACCAAAATCACCATATTTATCCAGAACGTACCTGAACCTGTAAATACACTAAATAGACTCTATATCGTAGTAAATATATATAAAAACACCTATAGACCATGGCTAAAAATGGGTAAAATCCATGGTCGATCATTTAGCACACACAAGTCTTCTCCAAGCACCGAGAATCTCAAACAAATGTGACCCACCAAGAATCGTATGCTTCAATGGCTCTATGAACCATAAAAAGTTTTAGAATCTAAATCTTTGGTTTTTTGGATGAATATAGAGAGAAAGTGAAAGAGATGTTGTTTTTAGTATATAAGAATAGAAAAAGAAGAAGTGTAAATCGATTTTAGGTGCATTAAGAGCTTCAAATTGGTTGTTCATGGTGGTTGGTGTAATGGCAATCTTATAAATATTTGAAGATGATGAGGTTGAGAGAGTAAAAAGACCATTTTCGAAAAGAAAAATAGTAACAGCATTTTCGTGAATAATCTGAACTTGTGGGATGTATAGGACGAAAAATTTCAAAAAAAAAATTATTATGTTTGACTTTGAGTTGTGAATTAATTTTGCAAAAAGTGTAAGTTTTAGATTCCAACTTCGTCGACAGTGGTGAACCCAAAATTTTTTTATAGAGGGGTCAAAAACATAATAAATGCGTCATCCGGGGCTTCATTTATACTCTTTTCAACTAAATAGGCCCCTTTCAATTACTAAAACTGTGAGTTTATAATATTTTTGTCGTATCACTATCAAATGACTCCATTACCTCTGTAATAAATAAACACATATGCAGTCCTGCACAAAGGTTAACAGTTATCTGATCTCTATAAAGCTTCATCGGATAACTGTCTCTTTGTTGACAAAGGAAACTGTTGATGTAAGATGTCCGTCCTGAAGTAGTCGCTGATGTAGTTGCTGAGACAGACGTCGTTTTGAGTTGTGAAGACCATGTGGAGTCAAGATGCTGAGCTGGAGTCGTGTAGACTTGGAGAGCAAGCGTGTATCCTGGAGAAAAGGCAAAGAGGAATAAACTTGGGAACAAGTTTATGACTTAAAGGAAGAGAAATAAGTGCATTTCAAGAAAAGAAAAGTTGCACTTATTGATATGGAAGATGTCCATATTGTGGGTTCCTTGGAGACTAGGGTTTCAGGAACGTGGAGACTAATATAAGATAGCTATGGGGTCGTCTGTAAAGAGACAGAGACACGGAGGCTGATCTTATAGAGAGAGAGAAGCTCTTGAAGGTGTTCTTGGGTCATGCTGAAGTAGTGGCTGAAGTACTTGACGGAAGAGAGACATAAGCGAGTAGCTTAGGAATCTTTCAGTAGCGTGTGTTAGGGTGTTAACACGAGACGTGTAAAAGTTGAATAAGCAATTCTTGTAAAGATTGTTTAAAGAAGATTCTAATAAAAAATTGGTGTTTGCTTGTGTAATTTGTCTCTCGGTTTACCTTCTGTATTATTTACTGTGGTGTCATCTTTGCACTAACAGAAACAGCAACATTTCTATTTATTTTTGCACCAAATGTTAACAAAAAAAAACATTTCTATTTTTTTTTTTTTGGCCAACTGGATAATTAATTAAAAGTAAGAGGGGGGTGGTTTAAGGCCTCAGGCCCATTACATAAAAATAAAGGAAGACAGACAAGATTTTGCTAGAAGGTCCGCAGGCCCGTTAAGGGTTCTGGAGACAAAAACGACGGTGCACGAGGTGAAGGGGGAGGATGGAGAGAAAACCAGAGAGTCGATGTCCGAGAGAATCCCAAAGAGATCCATCGAGCGTCTTCTCGTGGTAATAGCCCTTGCGAGCTCTTGAGAATCTGTGCGAAGACAGATGTGGGTGATGTGCAGATTCGATGCATGCAGTAAAGCTTCTCTGATCGCTAGTCCCTCCGCCATAAGGGCCGATGAAACGTTCGATTGGGGAAGATGTTGGGGTCAAAATCGGTCAATGACGAAATCGTTACCCGAAAGTCCTCGAAAGAAAAGCCAAGCGACGATCAAAGCCAAGAAACGGGTCGTCGCTCGATAAAACCCACGGGAAGGCTCGTCCACTCCCATCTGGCGCCAGCAGCGAGGGTCCTGGCGCCCATCCGTGCAATCATCTCATGATCTCGGGAAATGGCGGCATCTTGGTCCCTTGAAACCCATGTCCGGATCGTCCGAGATCTACAATGAGTCTTCCGTAAAGCCTTCCCGATTGTTTAAAAGATTCGTCTTTTAACACATCTAAAGCTCGAAGCCTCGTTGCTCACATCCCTGAAGACGGAAAGTCTACAAATCCAAGTCCATCGCAAAATCCCGGTACTCGAGGAGTCTTGTTGGATTAGAAACGATTATCTCGAAATCTACGGCTAACGATCTTCCTGAACTCAAAGATTTCCCGCAAATGACTAACGGGGAAAGATCGAACAACAAAAAAACCCACAGACGGCAGGATGGCCTGGCACCGGCAGCACGCGGGACGCGGGCCGGCCTGGCGCCGGCGGCACCCGTCACGCGGCCCGGCCTAGCGCCGGGGGCACCCCGGCCTGGCGCCGGCGGCACCCGTCACGCGGGCCGGCCTGGGGCCGGCGGCACGCGGGACGCGGGCTAGCCTGGCGCCGGCGGCACCCCGGCCTGGCGCCGGCGGCACCCCGGACTGGCGCCGGCGGCACCCCGGCCTGGCGCCGGCGGCACGCGGGACGCGGGCCAGCCTGGCGCCGGCGGAACCCCGGCCTGGCGCCGGCGGCACCCCGGCCTGGCGCCGGCGGCACCCGTCACGCGGGCCGGCCTGGCGCCGGCAGCACCCCGGCCTGGCGCCGGCGGCACGCGGGACGTAGGCCAGCCTGGCGCCGGCGGCACCCGTCACGCGGGCCGGCCTGGCGCCGGCGGCACCCGTCACGCGGGCCGGCCTGGCGCCGGCAGCACCCCGGCCTGGCGCCGGCGGCACGCGGGACGCGGGTGGGCCTGGCGCCGGGGGCACCTCGGCCTGGCGCCGGCGGCATCCGTCACGCGGGGCGGCCTGGCGTCGGTCCACCGCCCTCGTCCTGGTCTCGGTCCTATCATGCCCGGTCCGATCCCATCATAGCTTGTTCGGATCAATCTACGCAAGTTTGGTACGATCACGGTTATTCTAGAACACCAATATCTCGACTATACAAGGAATTGGGGTTCCTTCGGAAACACTGAAACCTTCAAAGACCGTTCTTTCGAAAAACCGTAAAAACGCCTAAACGGCCCAACGTGGCCAAAACGGCCCGCTTACGATTTTCTGAAAAAGAAGGATAACTATGACGGTTTATCTTTATCTTCACATAAGAGATAAATGTCAAGTTTCCAGAAGATAAATGTCAAGTTTCCAGAAGATAAATGTCAAGTTTTCCGAAGATAAATGTCAAGTTTCCCGATAAACACGAAGATGGACGAAAATGGAAAAAGCCCGATTCAGCCCGCGAGAAGATATACCGTCTTAAGAGGAGTATATAAGGAGAGCTTTGAGCAAGAAGCAAACCAGATCACAAACTTTCAGAGCACTTAGCACTTAGAGCGATTTAGCATTCTTTTCTGTTTTCACTAGCGAGCTGCGACTCAACTAGGATAGACTTAGGCGACCAGACTAGCGGACTCCTCGACAGCTCTTACGGCCGATTTCTTTTCTTGTTGTACACGCTCAAACGAGAATTCAGAAATAAGATCTCTTTCGCTCAACTTTTACGATTTCTATTTTCGCAACCTTTATCTCTATTGATTGTTTCGTGTGCGGCCCAGCAGATATCCGGGACCTTCAAGGAAGATCGGGTTAACTCGGTTTTCCTCCACAAATCTTTATCGGAAATTGACGGTGCGAATTTCGGTTCCCATAGTCTCCGGACTCTTTCTTCTACCGGAGGAACCAAGGACTCAGCATGAGCACACTCGGCCATGAAATCCTTCATCTCAGCAATCTCGGAATCGAAGGAGAAATCCGGGTTCTGAGACTTGTAGAGGTTTACGACCGAACCCCGGCACTCGCGGAAATCACCAACAAACTCCTGAGCTTCTTTAAAACATTGAAACTCAGCAGCAAACGATTCCGCCCGTCTCGCCACCTCAGCTGCGACCATCCTTTTTCCTCTCCTTTCCTCCCGAACGAGAGCTCGAACATGAAGCTCAGCTTGCTTCGCGTTCTGCGCCTTTACCTCTTGTCGGAACCGGAAAAGCTCTCGCTCCGCTTCTGTGGTCTTGAAGTTAGCAATCCTGGATTTGCGGAAACTCGAGTCAAGCGCCTCACTAAACACTCGTAGTCCCTGCATAAACTCAAGATCAGCAAGCATGCTTATATACAGATTCGAACGTAAGGTTAAGAAGTTCGAAGGGCCAAACCTCGTTGACATGTTGGGAGCCCTCGGCAAAAACCCGTTGTTTCTCCTCATCCTCCAGCGACTCGTCAGTAACAAATTCCGGAGGAAGGCAATCAAAGAAGTTGTTGGGGAGTGGAAAATCGCTGGCTCCGCCTTTTTCTGTTGGAGCAAAACTAGGGTTTTCTCCCAACGGTGAAGGATCTTCCGAGCCTTCCCCATCCTTGATTTCCTTCCCCTTGCGAGATCTCTGTCTACGCCTCCGAGTAGGAACTTCGATGACCGGTTCGGCATCATACGACGGGACAGGATCTCGGGACCGATAAAATCTTATCGCGTCTCGAATCCGTTCGAGGGTGAAGGACTTCCAGAAAAACGGCCTTTGACGAAGAAGATCTCTCTTGACAAAGAGATCACCGTGCACATGCGCGATAGGGTTGTTCCCTACAAAGCAAAACTTTTTCACTAAAACTCGCACTTCCGAACAGGTGAAATAGACAACAGGGTTTTCATCGTATTACCTCGGTTGAAGTTCCATGCTTGCGGAAATAGATGGAGGCAGCTCTCCTCGACAGACTCACCATCTATTTGGACGAAGAAGAAACGCTCCTGCCACGATTTGGGATTCGAAGTAGTCCCCTGAATCACGGCCATATCCTTCTTAGGCAGCATGGAGTAGTAACCGTCGCTCCCCGTCGGCCGAGTGCCCCAAAGACCTTCGAAATCATCGGGACCAAGATCAATCCCGAGTTCATAGCTAGCAATCAGTACGCCAAGCCAACTCTCCAAGGCAGGAACGCTGAGCTGGCTGATCGAAAGTTCGAAGCGGTGAAGCGCACGAACAATGGCACCAGGGATCAGGAACCACATACGGCAGTATGTAAAGAAAGCTTCGTAACATGTAAAGAAACCTTGCGGAGGATTCCTGGCACTCTCGTTGCCAACAGGAATCCGGAATTTGACTCCTTCAGGAACCTGGTAAAAATCTCGAATAACCTTGAGATATTTACGAGAAACCGAGCTCGGCGCGAAAGGAGCACCAGGCTGCCTCAGAGGTCTCCTCGGAACAGGGATCTCTGGCAGTGTTGGGGGCGAACCTACAAGGGCTCGATAATACACATTCTTCGTTTCCTCTTCGACCAACTCCTCCTGCTTCACCGTCACATGGGCAGGAGAGTCATCCGAGGATGATTGGGAAGAAGAGTTTCTCTTTGAGGACCTTGAAGACATTGTTCTTAAAGAGAGAGAAAGGATTCTTGAGAGAGAGAGTAAATTTCTTATGATGAAGTAAGAATGAGATTTCTTACTCCATCCTTATAAAGGAGGTAAAATCACTATTTACCCCGACTTTCGGCAAACGATTACGTCTCTACACCTTCCCATACGTCTATACCGCAAGCTAGGATCCGACAGGCACTACGGTTCCTAGCTAGCTGGGGGGCTAACTGTTGGGGTCAAAATAGGTCAATGACGAAATCATTACCCGAAAGTCCTCGAAAGAAAAGCCAAGCGACGATCAAAGCCAAGAAACGGGTCGTCGCTCGATAAAACCCACGGAAAGGCTCGTCCACTCCCATCTGGCGCCAGCGGCGAGGGTCCTGGCGCCCATCCGTGCAATCATCTCATGATCTCGGGCAATGGCGGCATCTTGGTCCCTTGAAACCCATGTCCGGATCGTCCGAGATCTACAATGAGTCTTCCGTAAAGCCTTCCCGATTGTTTAAAAGATTCGTCTTTTAACACATCTAAAGCTCGAAGCCTCGTTGCTCACATCCCTGAAGACGGAAAGTCTACAAATCCAAGTCCATCGCAAAATCCCGATACTCGAGGAGTCTTGTTGGATTAGAAACGATTATCTCGAAATCTACGGCTAACGATCTTCCCGAACTCAAAGATTTCCCGCAAACGACTAACGGGGAAAGATCGAACAACAAAAAAATCCACAGACGGCAGGATGGCCTGGCGCCGGCGGCACGCGGGACGCGGGCCGGCCTGGCGCCGGCGGCACCCGTCACGCGGGCCGGCCTGGCGCCGGCGGCACCCCGGCCTGGTGCCGGCGGCACCTCGGCCTGGTGCCGGCGGCACCCCGGCCTGGCGCCGGCGGCACCCGTCACGCGGGCCGGCCTGGCACCGGCGGCAGGCAGAACGCGGGCTGGACTGGCGCCGGCGGCACCCCGGCCTGGCGCCGGCGGCACCCCGGCCTGGCGCCGGCGGCACGGGTCACGCGGGCCGGCCTGGCGCCGGCGGCACCCCGGCCTGGCGCCGGCAGGACGCAGGCCAGCCTGGCGCCGGCGGCACCCGTCACACGGGCCGGCCTGGCGCCGGCGGCACCCGTCACGCGGGCCGGCCTGGCGCCGGCGGCACCCGTCACGCGGGCCGGCGGCACGCGGGACGCGGGTCGGCCTGGCGCCGGGGGCACCTCGGCCTGGCGCCGGCGGCATCCGTCACGCGGGGCGGCCTGGCGTCGGTCCACGGCCCTCGTCCTGGTCTCGGTCCTATCATGCCCGGTTTGATCCCATCATAGCTTGTTCGGATCAATCTACGCAAGTTTGGTACGATCACGGTTATTCTAGAACACCAATATCTCGACTATACAAGGAATTGGGGTTCCTTCGGAAACACCGAAACCTTCAAAGACCGTTCTTTCGAAAAACCGTAAAAACGCCTAAACGGCCCAACGTGGCCAAAACGGCCCGCTTACGATTTTCCGAAAAAGAAGGATAACTATGACGGTTTATCTTTATCTTCACATAAGAGATAAATGTCAAGTTTCCAGAAGATAAATGTCAAGTTTCCAGAAGATAAATGTCAAGTTTTCCGAAGATAAATGTCAAGTTTCCCGATAAACACGAAGATGGACGAAAATGGAAAAAGCCCGATTCAGCCCGCGAGAAGATATACCGTCTTAAGAGGAGTATATAAGGAGAGCTTTGAGCAAGAAGCAAACCAGATCACAAACTTTCAGAGCACTTAGCACTTAGAGCGATTTAGCATTCTTTTCTGTTTTCACTAGCGAGCTGCGACTCAACTAGGATAGACTTAGGCGACCAGACTAGCGGACTCCTCGACAGCTCTTACGGCCGATTTCTTTTCTTGTTGTACACGCTCAAACGAGAATTCAGAAATAAGATCTCTTTCGCTCAACTTTTACGATTTCTATTTTCGCAACCTTTATCTCTATTGATTGTTTCGTGTGCGGCCCAGCAGATATCCGGGACCTTCAAGGAAGATCGGGTTAACTCGGTTTTCCTCCACAAATCTTTATCGGAAATTGACGGTGCGAATTTCGGTTCCCATAGTCTCCGGACTCTTTCTTCTACCGGAGGAACCAAGGACTCAGCATGAGCACACTCGGCCATGAAATCCTTCATCTCAGCAATCTCGGAATCGAAGGAGAAATCCGGGTTCTGAGACTTGTAGAGGTTTACGACCGAACCCCGGCACTCGCGGAAATCACCAACAAACTCCTGAGCTTCTTTAAAACATTGAAACTCAGCAGCAAACGATTCCGCCCGTCTCGCCACCTCAGCTGCGACCATCCTTTTTCCTCTCCTTTCCTCCCGAACGAGAGCTCGAACATGAAGCTCAGCTTGCTTCGCGTTCTGCGCCTTTACCTCTTGTCGGAACCGGAAAAGCTCTCGCTCCGCTTCTGTGGTCTTGAAGTTAGCAATCCTGGATTTGCGGAAACTCGAGTCAAGCGCCTCGCTAAACACTCGTAGTCCCTGCATAAACTCAAGATCAGCAAGCATGCTTATATACAGATTCGAACGTAAGGTTAAGAAGTTCGAAGGGCCAAACCTCGTTGACACGTTGGGAGCCCTCGGCAAAAACCCGTTGTTTCTCCTCATCCTCCAGCGACTCGTCAGTAACAAATTCCGGAGGAAGGCAATCAAAGAAGTTGTTGGGGAGTGGAAAATCGCTGGCTCCGCCTTTTTCTGTTGGAGCAAAACTAGGGTTTTCTCCCAACGGTGAAGGATCTTCCGAGCCTTCCCCATCCTTGATTTCCTTCCCCTTGCGAGATCTCTGTCTACGCCTCCGAGTAGGAACTTCGATGACCGGTTCGGCATCATACGACGGGACAGGATCTCGGGACCGATAAAATCTTATCGCGTCTCGAATCCGTTCGAGGGTGAAGGACTTCCAGAAAAACGGCCTTTGACGAAGAAGATCTCTCTTGACAAAGAGATCACCGTGCACATGCGCGATAGGGTTGTTCCCTACAAAGCAAAACTTTTTCACTAAAACTCGCACTTCCGAACAGGTGAAATAGACAACAGGGTTTTCATCGTATTACCTCGGTTGAAGTTCCATGCTTGCGGAAATAGATGGAGGCAGCTCTCCTCGACAGACTCACCATCTATTTGGACGAAGAAGAAACGCTCCTGCCACGATTTGGGATTCGAAGTAGTCCCCTGAATCACGGCCATATCCTTCTTAGGCAGCATGGAGTAGTAACCGTCGCTCCCCGTCGGCCGAGTGCCCCAAAGACCTTCGAAATCATCGGGACCAAGATCAATCCCGAGTTCATAGCTAGCAATCAGTACGCCAAGCCAACTCTCCAAGGCAGGAACGCTGAGCTGGCTGATCGAAAGTTCGAAGCGGTGAAGCGCACGAACAATGGCACCAGGGATCAGGAACCACATACGGCAGTATGTAAAGAAAGCTTCGTAACATGTAAAGAAACCTTGCGGAGGATTCCTGGCACTCTCGTTGCCAACAGGAATCCGGAATTTGACTCCTTCAGGAACCTGGTAAAAATCTCGAATAACCTTAAGATATTTACGAGAAACCGAGCTCGGCGCGAAAGGAGCACCAGGCTGCCTCAGAGGTCTCCTCGGAACAGGGATCTCTGGCAGTGTTGGGGGCGAACCTACAAGGGCTCGATAATACACATTCTTCGTTTCCTCTTCGACCAACTCCTCCTGCTTCACCGTCACATGGGCAGGAGAGTCATCCGAGGATGATTGGGAAGAAGAGTTTCTCTTTGAGGACCTTGAAGACATTGTTCTTAAAGAGAGAGAAAGGATTCTTGAGAGAGAGAGTAAATTTCTTATGATGAAGTAAGAATGAGATTTCTTACTCCATCCTTATAAAGGAGGTAAAATCACTATTTACCCCGACTTTCGGCAAACGATTACGTCTCTACACCTTCCCATACGTCTATACCGCAAGCTAGGATCCGACAGGCACTACGGTTCCTAGCTAGCTGGGGGGCTAACTGTTGGGGTCAAAATAGGTCAATGACGAAATCATTACCCGAAAGTCCTCGAAAGAAAAGCCAAGCGACGATCAAAGCCAAGAAACGGGTCGTCGCTCGATAAAACCCACGGAAAGGCTCGTCCACTCCCATCTGGCGCCAGCGGCGAGGGTCCTGGCGCCCATCCGTGCAATCATCTCATGATCTCGGGCAATGGCGGCATCTTGGTCCCTTGAAACCCATGTCCGGATCGTCCGAGATCTACAATGAGTCTTCCGTAAAGCCTTCCCGATTGTTTAAAAGATTCGTCTTTTAACACATCTAAAGCTCGAAGCCTCGTTGCTCACATCCCTGAAGACGGAAAGTCTACAAATCCAAGTCCATCGCAAAATCCCGATACTCGAGGAGTCTTGTTGGATTAGAAACGATTATCTCGAAATCTACGGCTAACGATCTTCCCGAACTCAAAGATTTCCCGCAAACGACTAACGGGGAAAGATCGAACAACAAAAAAATCCACAGACGGCAGGATGGCCTGGCGCCGGCGGCACGCGGGACGCGGGCCGGCCTGGCGCCGGCGGCACCCGTCACGCGGGCCGGCCTGGCGCCGGCGGCACCCCGGCCTGGTGCCGGCGGCACCTCGGCCTGGTGCCGGCGGCACCCCGGCCTGGCGCCGGCGGCACCCGTCACGCGGGCCGGCCTGGCACCGGCGGCAGGCAGAACGCGGGCTGGACTGGCGCCGGCGGCACCCCGGCCTGGCGCCGGCGGCACGGGTCACGCGGGCCGGCCTGGCGCCGGCGGCACCCCGGCCTGGCGCCGGCAGGACGCAGGCCAGCCTGGCGCCGGCGGCACCCGTCACACGGGCCGGCCTGGCGCCGGCGGCACCCGTCACGCGGGCCGGCCTGGCGCCGGCGGCACCCGTCACGCGGGCCGGCGGCACGCGGGACGCGGGTCGGCCTGGCGCCGGGGGCACCTCGGCCTGGCGCCGGCGGCATCCGTCACGCGGGGCGGCCTGGCGTCGGTCCACGGCCCTCGTCCTGGTCTCGGTCCTATCATGCCCGGTCCGATCCCATCATAGCTTGTTCGGATCAATCTACGCAAGTTTGGTACGATCACGGTTATTCTAGAACACCAATATCTCGACTATACAAGGAATTGGGGTTCCTTCGGAAACACCGAAACCTTCAAAGACCGTTCTTTCGAAAAACCGTAAAAACGCCTAAACGGCCCAACGTGGCCAAAACGGCCCGCTTACGATTTTCCGAAAAAGAAGGATAACTATGACGGTTTATCTTTATCTTCACATAAGAGATAAATGTCAAGTTTCCAGAAGATAAATGTCAAGTTTCCAGAAGATAAATGTCAAGTTTTCCGAAGATAAATGTCAAGTTTCCCGATAAACACGAAGATGGACGAAAATGGAAAAAGCCCGATTCAGCCCGCGAGAAGATATACCGTCTTAAGAGGAGTATATAAGGAGAGCTTTGAGCAAGAAGCAAACCAGATCACAAACTTTCAGAGCACTTAGCACTTAGAGCGATTTAGCATTCTTTTCTGTTTTCACTAGCGAGCTGCGACTCAACTAGGATAGACTTAGGCGACCAGACTAGCGGACTCCTCGACAGCTCTTACGGCCGATTTCTTTTCTTGTTGTACACGCTCAAACGAGAATTCAGAAATAAGATCTCTTTCGCTCAACTTTTACGATTTCTATTTTCGCAACCTTTATCTCTATTGATTGTTTCGTGTGCGGCCCAGCAGATATCCGGGACCTTCAAGGAAGATCGGGTTAACTCGGTTTTCCTCCACAAATCTTTATCGGAAATTGACGGTGCGAATTTCGGTTCCCATAGTCTCCGGACTCTTTCTTCTACCGGAGGAACCAAGGACTCAGCATGAGCACACTCGGCCATGAAATCCTTCATCTCAGCAATCTCGGAATCGAAGGAGAAATCCGGGTTCTGAGACTTGTAGAGGTTTACGACCGAACCCCGGCACTCGCGGAAATCACCAACAAACTCCTGAGCTTCTTTAAAACATTGAAACTCAGCAGCAAACGATTCCGCCCGTCTCGCCACCTCAGCTGCGACCATCCTTTTTCCTCTCCTTTCCTCCCGAACGAGAGCTCGAACATGAAGCTCAGCTTGCTTCGCGTTCTGCGCCTTTACCTCTTGTCGGAACCGGAAAAGCTCTCGCTCCGCTTCTGTGGTCTTGAAGTTAGCAATCCTGGATTTGCGGAAACTCGAGTCAAGCGCCTCGCTAAACACTCGTAGTCCCTGCATAAACTCAAGATCAGCAAGCATGCTTATATACAGATTCGAACGTAAGGTTAAGAAGTTCGAAGGGCCAAACCTCGTTGACACGTTGGGAGCCCTCGGCAAAAACCCGTTGTTTCTCCTCATCCTCCAGCGACTCGTCAGTAACAAATTCCGGAGGAAGGCAATCAAAGAAGTTGTTGGGGAGTGGAAAATCGCTGGCTCCGCCTTTTTCTGTTGGAGCAAAACTAGGGTTTTCTCCCAACGGTGAAGGATCTTCCGAGCCTTCCCCATCCTTGATTTCTTTCCCCTTGCGAGATCTCTGTCTACGCCTCCGAGTAGGAACTTCGATGACCGGTTCGGCATCATACGACGGGACAGGATCTCGGGACCGATAAAATCTTATCGCGTCTCGAATCCGTTCGAGGGTGAAGGACTTCCAGAAAAACGGCCTTTGACGAAGAAGATCTCTCTTGACAAAGAGATCACCGTGCACATGCGCGATAGGGTTGTTCCCTACAAAGCAAAACTTTTTCACTAAAACTCGCACTTCCGAACAGGTGAAATAGACAACAGGGTTTTCATCGTATTACCTCGGTTGAAGTTCCATGCTTGCGGAAATAGATGGAGGCAGCTCTCCTCGACAGACTCACCATCTATTTGGACGAAGAAGAAACGCTCCTGCCACGATTTGGGATTCGAAGTAGTCCCCTGAATCACGGCCATATCCTTCTTAGGCAGCATGGAGTAGTAACCGTCGCTCCCCGTCGGCCGAGTGCCCCAAAGACCTTCGAAATCATCGGGACCAAGATCAATCCCGAGTTCATAGCTAGCAATCAGTACGCCAAGCCAACTCTCCAAGGCAGGAACGCTGAGCTGGCTGATCGAAAGTTCGAAGCGGTGAAGCGCACGAACAATGGCACCAGGGATCAGGAACCACATACGGCAGTATGTAAAGAAAGCTTCGTAACATGTAAAGAAACCTTGCGGAGGATTCCTTGCACTCTCGTTGCCAACAGGAATCCGGAATTTGACTCCTTCAGGAACCTGGTAAAAATCTCGAATAACCTTGAGATATTTACGAGAAACCGAGCTCGGCGCGAAAGGAGCACCAGGCTGCCTCAGAGGTCTCCTCGGAACAGGGATCTCTGGCAGTGTTGGGGGCGAACCTACAAGGGCTCGATAATACACATTCTTCGTTTCCTCTTCGACCAACTCCTCCTGCTTCACCGTCACATGGGCAGGAGAGTCATCCGAGGATGATTGGGAAGAAGAGTTTCTCTTTGAGGACCTTGAAGACATTGTTCTTAAAGAGAGAGAAAGGATTCTTGAGAGAGAGAGTAAATTTCTTATGATGAAGTAAGAATGAGATTTCTTACTCCATCCTTATAAAGGAGGTAAAATCACTATTTACCCCGACTTTCGGCAAACGATTACGTCTCTACACCTTCCCATACGTCTATACCGCAAGCTAGGATCCGACAGGCACTACGGTTCCTAGCTAGCTGGGGGGCTAACTGTTGGTGTCAAAATAGGTCAATGACGAAATCATTACCCGAAAGTCCTCGAAAGAAAAGCCAAGCGACGATCAAAGCCAAGAAACGGGTCGTCGCTCGATAAAACCCACGGAAAGGCTCGTCCACTCCCATCTGGCGCCAGCGGCGAGGGTCCTGGCGCCCATCCGTGCAATCATCTCATGATCTCGGGCAATGGCGGCATCTTGGTCCCTTGAAACCCATGTCCGGATCGTCCGAGATCTACAATGAGTCTTCCGTAAAGCCTTCCCGATTGTTTAAAAGATTCGTCTTTTAACACATCTAAAGCTCGAAGCCTCGTTGCTCACATCCCTGAAGACGGAAAGTCTACAAATCCAAGTCCATCGCAAAATCCCGATACTCGAGGAGTCTTGTTGGATTAGAAACGATTATCTCGAAATCTACGGCTAACGATCTTCCCGAACTCAAAGATTTCCCGCAAACGACTAACGGGGAAAGATCGAACAACAAAAAAATCCACAGACGGCAGGATGGCCTGGCGCCGGCGGCACGCGGGACGCGGGCCGGCCTGGCGCCGGCGGCACCCGTCACGCGGGCCGGCCTGGCGCCGGCGGCACCCCGGCCTGGTGCCGGCGGCACCTCGGCCTGGTGCCGGCGGCACCCCGGCCTGGCGCCGGCGGCACCCGTCACGCGGGCCGGCCTGGCACCGGCGGCAGGCAGAACGCGGGCTGGACTGGCGCCGGCGGCACCCCGGCCTGGCGCCGGCGGCACCCCGGCCTGGCGCCGGCGGCACGAGTCACGCGGGCCGGCCTGGCGCCGGCGGCACCCCGGCCTGGCGCCGGCAGGACGCAGGCCAGCCTGGCGCCGGCGGCACCCGTCACACGGGCCGGCCTGGCGCCGGCGGCACCCGTCACGCGGGCCGGCCTGGCGCCGGCGGCACCCGTCACGCGGGCCGGCGGCACGCGGGACGCGGGTCGGCCTGGCGCCGGCGGCACCTCGGCCTGGCGCCGGCGGCATCCGTCACGCGGGGCGGCCTGGCGTCGGTCCACGGCCCTCGTCCTGGTCTCGGTCCTATCATGCCCGGTCCGATCCCATCATAGCTTGTTCGGATCAATCTACGCAAGTTTGGTACGATCACGGTTATTCTAGAACACCAATATCTCGACTATACAAGGAATTGGGGTTCCTTCGGAAACACCGAAACCTTCAAAGACCGTTCTTTCGAAAAACTGTAAAAACGCCTAAACGGCCCAACGTGGCCAAAACGGCCCGCTTACGATTTTCCGAAAAAGAAGGATAACTATGACGGTTTATCTTTATCTTCACATAAGAGATAAATGTCAAGTTTCCAGAAGATAAATGTCAAGTTTCCAGAAGATAAATGTCAAGTTTTCCGAAGATAAATGTCAAGTTTCCCGATAAACACGAAGATGGACGAAAATGGAAAAAGCCCGATTCAGCCCGCGAGAAGATAGACCGTCTTAAGAGGAGTATATAAGGAGAGCTTTGAGCAAGAAGCAAACCAGATCACAAACTTTCAGAGCACTTAGCACTTAGAGCGATTTAGCATTCTTTTCTGTTTTCACTAGCGTGCTGCGACTCAACTAGGATAGACTTAGGCGACCAGACTAGCGGACTCCTCGACAGCTCTTACGGCCGATTTCTTTTCTTGTTGTACACGCTCAAACGAGAATTCAGAAATAAGATCTCTTTCGCTCAACTTTTACGATTTCTATTTTCGCAACTTTTATCTCTATTGATTGTTTCGTGTGCGGCCCAGCAGATATCCGGGACCTTCAAGGAAGATCGGGTTAACTCGGTTTTCCTCCACAAATCTTTATCGGAAATTGACGGTGCGAATTTCGGTTCCCACAGAAGAGATCCTCTGGATAGTTCCTGCGAGTTCCGATCTGAGAAGATCCATCCTAATCTCGCTGCCTTTCTGTCAGATCTCCAAGCCGCATCAGAATTACAGAAGGTGGTTTGGGGATGGATTGGGTACGGTCGTTCATTGTGTCTTACGATCTGATGTGGTGTCGAGATGGCGCTTTGGGCTTGTTCCCACTCCATCTGAGCAATAATTGCTTTTGTTGCAGTCTCTCGTGGCGTCAGTGCTTTATTCTCGAAGATAAGGAGATTCCTCGAGGTCCAGATCGTCCAGCATAGCCACGGGAAGGCGTTCCCGAGAATACCCATCGGTGGAAGATTGCTTCTGGTGAAGGCCTCCTTGATCAGTCGTATGAAGGTGTTGTGTTCAGAAGTGTCTATTAGGGCCTTCCAAGGTACTAGATCCCATACCTCTCTCGCGTAAGAGCATTGGACCAGTATGTGATCAACTGTCTCACTTTCTCCACATCTCTTGCAAGTGGTGCCTGCTGAAACTCCTCTCTTTTGTAGGTTTGCCCCAGTAGGAAGAACATTGTTAGCTGCTTTCCATAAGAAGAATTTTAATTTCGGGAGAAGATTCGGGGACCAGATAAACTTCTTCCAATCCCAGGAGGGGTCCAAATCCAACTGTAAGTTTTTCGGTTGGTTCCTCTTTGATTGTATAGCGAAATACCCTGATTTGACCGAGTATTCTCCAGATTTATGGAGGGGCCATACGAAGGTATCGGGAGTCCCCAGTAAGCTAGGTTTAATAGCTAGGATGTGCGAGGACAGCTCCGGGACGAGGTTGTCAATGCGGGATCTGTTCCATTCCTTTGTCTCTCTACTCAGGATGTCTGCCACCATCAGGTCTTTATCGAGCAAAAAGACAGGACCTATAGACTTGAGGAGCTCATCCGGTTTGATCCAAGAGTCAGACCAAAGGTTGGTGGATTCACCGTCCCCAATAGCTTTGCTTAGATGTTGGACAAGGAGGTCTCTACCCGCCAATATGCCTCTCCAACCGTGGGAGATAGTCGAGCCAGCTCGTGCTTTGAGGAAGGAGGATTTGTGACAATACTTTCCTAGCAGGATCTTAGCAAGTAAGCAATCGGGTTTGGTTGAGAGCCTCCACGCGATTTTGGCTAGAAGGGCATGGTTGAAAGCTCTGATGTCTCTAAAGCCTAACCCTCCCAGGCTTTTTGGTTGAGTAATCTTCTCCCAGGAAATCCAACAAATCTTTCTCTCCCCATCTTTTTCATCCCACCAAAACCTTACTAACACTGATTGAATGCGTTTGCAGAGGTTAAGTGGGAGTTCAAAGCAGGTCATAGCAAAGGAAGGGGTAGCTGATAGGACTGACTGGAGCATTGTGGCTTTACCAGCTGTGGAGAGGAATTGTGATGAGTAGCAGACCGCCTTCTGCTTCATTCGGTCTACAATAGACGAAAATAGGTCTTTCTTCTTCCGTCCGAAGTGCTCGGGAAGCCCGAGGTATTTCCCCACTCCTCCTTCTTTGTCAATACCCAACTGAGATTTTACTCGAGCTCGTATATCTGTAGGGGTTTTTGAAGAGAAAGAGATAAATGACTTTTGAGCATTGATCATCTGTCCTGAAGCTAGCTCATAGTCATGGAGGATGTCTACTAGTGCTGCACAGCTTCCGGTATCAGTCTTAGTGAATATCATTGTGTCGTCTGCGAACAACAGGTGATTAATCTTCGGGCTATTTGTTGCAACACATAATCCTGGTAATGATCCATCATCTTGTGCCTTTTTGCAGAGACCAGAGAGGACTTCTCCGCAAAGGATGAAGATGTAGGGCGAGAGGGGGTCTCCCTGCCTGATGCCACGTTGAGGAACGACCTGGCCTACCACTTCGTTGTTAAAGAGGAAGGAGTAATGCACTGTCGAGACGTATTGCATTATCCACTGGTTCCAGGTATCACAGAAACCCATTCTTTCTAGCACAGTGCGAATGAACGACCATTCTAGCCTGTCGTAGGCTTTACTGATATATGTCTTAACAGCCATGGAGCAGTGCTTGGTCGCTTGGGAACCTTTGAGGTAGTGAAGAACCTCGTGGGTAATGAGAACATTATCAGAGATGATTCTGCCCGGTACGAATGCTGACTGAGTCTCAGAGATGACATCTTGCAATACTGGTTTCAATCCGAGGGAGAGTCTTTTTGAGATTACCTTATAATAGACATTACATAAGGCGATAGGTCTGTAGTCTGAGACAAGTTTAGGGCTGCTTATCTTAGGAATAAGTCTTATGTGTGTCGAGTTGATAGAGTAGGGAAGGGAGCCCGTGATGAAAAAGCCTTGAATCTCCTTTGTAATTGCAGGTCCCATAATTTCCCAGTTGGACTGGAAGAAGCTAGCAGAGAACCCGTCAGGACCTGGGGCTTTGTCAGGATGGATGGCAAAGACAGCCTCTTTAACCTCCTGAGCTTGCGGTAAGAGCGTAAGCTTCAGGTTTGTTTCCGTTGAAATGCAAGGTGTAATTGCTCTAAGTACAACCTCTGACGCAGGAGGGTTCGTGGAAGTGAAGATTTGCTTGAAGTATTGTGAGATCACCTCAACAATTTGAGAATCTTCGTAGACCGGGTCTCCATTAGCAGCTTCAATAACCGAGATTCTATTTCTTGCCCTTCTTCCCTTGGTTGTGGCATGAAAGTAGCTTGTGTTTTTATCTCCCAGCGTGAGCCACAGCTGCCTACTCCTCTGCTTCCAGTACTCCTCCTCTTCCTTATACGCGTGGAGTAGGTTGTGATTTATACGGGAGATAGTCTCAGTGTCCACGTCTCGTGCCGCCATAGCTAAGTCCAGTTCTTTCCTAAGATCATTGATGTTCTTCTGGCTGTTAATGTAGAACTGTTTACTCCATGTGACAATAGCCTTCCTACAGTTACTAATTCTGTTCGCAACTGTCAGGCTTGAGGAAGCAAGCCAGGTAGCAGAAATGAGGGCCTTGACATCCTCATTGTTTCTCAGGCGACGATCATAACGGAAGACACCAGATGTTTTCTTCTGTTTTGAGTCAAATGTGGTGAGGAGTGGCCTGTGATCAGAACCTTCAAACGGTAAGTAATGAGATCTACCATTTGGAAAATAATCTGACCATGAGCTATTAACCAATGTGCGATCTAATCTGCAGTGAACAAGGTGTGAATGTCTCTGTCCGCGCCACGAAAGAAAGTCACCCGTATGTTTCAAGTCGAAGAGATCACAGGTTGAGAGGAAGGTTCCGAAAGCACTGAAAGAAGCTTCAGGACGTTCCCGCCCACCAGCTTTCTCGGAGTTATCAGTGATCTCGTTAAAGTCACCGGTCAGAAGCCAGGGTCTATCGCGCAGGGTGCTTAGTCTAGAGAGCGAATCCCATACGCCTTGACGGTTTGTTTGCTCCGGGGCTCCATACACAAAGGTGCTCATGAAAATAGTACCTTTAAAGGTGACCTCAGTGTTTTATTCGGTACTGGTTTTATTTGTCAACACTATAAACACATACATATTTATGTCTTATATATAATATACATAATTTTTTTCTGTGTATTATAGCTAAGTGGATTCTAAAACTTTGTTATATTTGTTGTATATATACAAATAAACACATAATACATATATATATATATGTTTTTGTGCATATTATGTGTATTTACGTGTAAAATATTTTTTTGTCAACTATGTAAGAGATTAAACAAGCATGTTAAGTATAGACGAAGATGTTGACAAACAAAAGTATATATAGAGGAAGACTTTATCGATATTTTAACACGTTTGTCTACTCTTTTACACGTAAACAGAGTCGAAACGTGTTAAGTATAGACATAGCACCTTTATCGACTCTGTTTACACGTAAATATATACACATAATATGTGTGTTTCTTTGTCACAAAAGTATACAGGAATGAGGTTTATCCTGAATGTTTACGTGTAAGAAAGAGACAGTTAACAAATGTGTTTATTCGTCACAAAAGTATACAGGGATAAAGTTTATCCTGAATATTTACGCAAAAGAAAGAGAGTTTCTGATCAAAGAAAAAAGAAAGAGACAGTTAACATACAGTATGTGTTTATTTGTTGACAAAAAAATGTGTTTCTTTGTCACAAAGGTGTACATGAATAAGGTGTATCCTGAATGTTTTACGTGTAAAAATGTCACAGATATCATATGTGGGTTTATTTGTCACAAAAGTATATACGAATCAGGATGAAAAAATTCACATAAACCTTTGTGACAAATAGACACACAAGTAAGGCTTTGATTGGTATACATCACTTAGTCGCGAAAACAGAGAAAAAAAAACTTAAACTGCAGAAAAATTAATTAAATTACAGAAACTTTTAAGGGTTACAAAATAAATATTATCTTAAATAAAATATTTTATATAATATTTACTTTACTATAAAAATAAACACTAAGAATTAAATTAATTATTACAAAATATAAAAGCAACTAATTTTTATTAAAATACTTATTTCGTATTATAAATTTTTAGATTTTTTGTCATCAAATATTTAGATTATTTTAATAAATTTTAATAATATAATGACATTTTATTATACTATAAAATTATAATATAATTTTATTTATTTAAAACATAACTGTTTATTATTAAAAATTTATTGCTATTTATTTAAAATTTTAAAATAATATTATCATATAATTTAATAAATTTTGATTTTGTAAATAATCTACTAAAATTCATTTTCTATTTAATGAAATTTTTCTTTGTATATATCACCTAAAATGTAAACTACTTGTTTATGTTTTTTTTTTCACTTTTCAACTTTTGTTGATTGACAGAAAATTTGTGAAATCGCATTTAAAATGCTATTTTGTCATTATGCAAGGGTACCAATCAAGGTCTAAATGCTATGCAGAAAAAGAAGAACAGGATGAGGAAACACACGAATAAGGTGTGTCAATGTTTACGTGTGAAATAGTTAATTAAGTGCAAG
This sequence comes from Brassica juncea, assembly GCA_018703725.1. Lineage (NCBI taxonomy): Eukaryota > Viridiplantae > Streptophyta > Magnoliopsida > Brassicales > Brassicaceae > Brassica > Brassica juncea. Next base: position 29,552,303 of record CM031936.1, read on the forward strand.
ATATGTGAAGAAAAAAAATGTATATATATATATATCTAGAGTAAACAATAACATTCTATAAAAAGCGACAATCTTATATATTCATAAGTCATGAGATATGCTACTTCTATATATATATTTTTAACAATACACTACTTGTGTTTCATATTTTTGACTTTGACATATGTTCAAGGTAAACTATATCAATAACTTTTCCCCTCTTGTTGACGATTTAGGATTTTTCTTACCCAATTGCTATTCATAATTTTTTTTTTATTTAAAGCACTAGATGTGGGAGCTTCGAAATGCCCTGAAGGCGTCGCTAGGTCGGGTCCTATCCCAGGAACATGCTTAAATTCCACGAGCACAGACTGTCAAACATACTTCGGACAGAATGTTACTAATTGCCGTTGTAATGATTTTAGCATGCATAATCGTGGGAGGATTACTTGCTACTGTTGCAAAGTTAAATCATAATTGATCAACGAAACATACGGTTACACTATGCGATATACGACGGCAGTGGATCTTTATTTTCGAACATCTACTAGAAAATCATTATATTTAGTTATTAATATCACACTAGATTTAATCCACGCTTTAAAAATACGGGAGTGATTTCATTTCAATATTCCACTAAATGTTTTTTATTAATTATAAGATTATGTGTTTTAATTTTTGATAACCTAATATAAAGTTTGGGAATAATATCTGTATTCGGAAAACTGAACCAGAACTTATTTAAAAATTAGGGTTCCAAACCACATTGGCCTGGCCGATATATCCAAACGGGTCCATTTTAAATTTTATATATAATTTATTTAAATATATGTATAGAATTTATATTATTTGTTTTTGTAAACTAAAATTTTGACAGAGTTCAGTTTGTACCATAATCATGTGTTTTAAAAACTACGATATTGATTTTAATTAAAAAAATTTCTGTAGATTTTATTTCTATTATATTGATTAAAATATTTATATTTGTACCGAATAAAATATGTATATATTTTTTAAAAAAAAAATCTAAAAATTTATCTAAAGATTAAAATTAGTATAATTCCTAACCTATCTTACATTGTATTAAAAAAAATTAAAAGTAAAATGAAGTCTATTTTATTTTGAACCCGTCGTATATCAGTCAAATTAATTTTAATAATTTTTAACAGAAGTGAAAATAGTTCTCTAAAATAAAAATAAAATGTTCGGGTTAGGTAAAATATAAAACTATAAATTGTAAAAGATACTAGAAGTTGAACAACGGGGACAAATACATATTCGTGCCCCATTAAGATGTCTCAAATTTTTTTCATTCTGCTATTTTATACTATTGAAATTCTCATTGTTCAGATTGATATTCAACAGTGATAAAATTATCTTATTCACTACTTCTATCTTACAACTTTTCGGAGACTTATGAAATCTATTTCATGATTAATTTTCAATGAGATCTGTTTCTTTTCTGTTATATGGTTAATTTGGGTTCATGTACCTGAGAGAAATCTACCTGAATTTCTCTTTTACACAATCATCACAGATTCTATCTTCATATGTGATTCTTCATTCACCGTTTTCGATTGATCACTAAAACCAAAATATATATGATTTCTTGCTTTTTCTAATAAAAGTGTTACAAGATTTATAACTAAATACAATATAATATAAATTAGTCTAAAAAATTAAAAAATAGCAAATCCAAATTATGAAAAATGATTTTTTATTTAAATAGATGTATTAATATAAAAAACCCCCAACAAATGGTATGCTATATAAGCAAATACACTTGAATTATAGTAAGTTTTGTAAACAAAATACCAAATAAAAATGACTTATTTAACATACCATTTTAGTTTTTAACCATCAATAACTAATATCATCAACAAACACAATTTATTTATCTATACTATTAAATTAGAAGTCCTGACTCTTTTTCTGTGTAATACTCCCTCCGTTCTTTTATAATTGACGTTTTACAACTTTTATTATTTTTTATATAACTGTCGTTTCCAGAAATTGAGGTAAATTTTGACCAAAATTGACTTGTTTTACCGTTTTTATTATGAGTTGTCGTACTAATGGTATGAAGTGAATTAATGTAATAAAAGGTTATAATAGGTATTGTGATAGCTTCCTAAATTGGTGTGCAAAAGTTGTAAAACGTCATTTAAAACCGAACGGAGGGAGTATTTTTTTTTCCTCAAAAGTATATATATAAACAAGGTTATGAAACCCAAAAAAAGTAGCTTAAGTTACAACAAGAAGCGTTTAAAGGAACATCTTCTTGCATATATTAAACAAAACAAAACTACACAACAGATGTTAAACTCTCTCAAAAGATAGTAGACTTGAAATCCAAAAAGGGGCACCTCTAGCAACATATGATTGGTACCGTCGATCCATCACAGTACTATCAGCAATGAGAAAAGCACATCTATTGGCACTTCTTGATTCAACTTTGCTTTTCCAACAGCTAAACTTGGACAAAAAAATTCCCATCTTTTGGGAGATAGAAGTAAAGGATGGCCACGCTTTTGGTCTCTCTATGACTTTCATGATAACTGCATCTTCACCTGCAATTATAACTCTATCAACTCGATGAGTAACCATGCAATCAAGAGTCCATTCTAGCGCTTTTTCCTTTGCTTCCTCCAGCGTTGCAACTCCAACAAAAGATCTTCTTCTATGCAACAGGGTTTCACCATCACTTATCCCTAATTAACCAAGCAGCACCTGCGACATGAGCTTTCTTTAACCATTTCACTCCATAATTACATTTCACCCAATTTTGAGGAGGTTTAGCCCATTTTCTCTTATGTCATCTTTTTATCTCCTCATCTCTATGATCTCCTTCTCTATTCAACTGTTGGGCAATAAACCAAGATGAAGCTTAATCATAGATATTATCAACAATCTCTTCTGCCCTTTGCTCCTTTGCTTCAAAAATAAATTTGTTTCAATTCTTCCAGATCAGCCACAACACCCACGGGTAGCACACTACAACAAAAATGGCTTTTCTTAGCGTATGAAAAAAGCTATCATACGTCATTGTTAGCATTATTGAAACTGCTATGTCTGCCCGAGCTATAATAGGTCTCCTCGTTATTATAGCAGTATTACAAATGCTATTATCTATGAGCTATATAATAGCGTTTGTTATAATTTGCTATTTCGGTTAAATATTATAACTAAAAATTAAATTAAATTAAAAATAAAACCGAAAATTAATTTATAATTAAAATGAAATAAAATTTATTTATAATTAAATTGGTTTACAGGATTTCTGATTTACAAAACAAGGCCAAATTTAAAAATAAAGTAAACCAAAAAAAAAAACTAAACCCATATTAAACCAGAAAAACCTAAACTAAACCAAAAACCTAAACCTAAACCTAATCCTAATACTAATCCTAATCCTAATCCTCTTTGCCGTCAATGCTTCCTCTCCGCCGTCAAGCTCAGCATGCATTCTCCTCCTTCAAGCTCAGCCTCCCTCTACCTTCGCCAACCTTGCCACACCAGAGCTTCTTAGGCGGCTGGCCAGTACGGCAACACCACCACTGTAATCGGTACTTGCCTTGACCACCAATATTCTCAGCCGCACCACCAACAGACACCATCTTCTTCTGCCTCGTCAAATCCCTTCACCAAGAACAAAGATAAAATTCGAATCAAAACACAGAGAGAGAGAGAGGGAGAGAGAGAGAGAGAGGCGGAGAAGAGATGGAGACCGGTGACGACTGAGACCACCGTCACGCTCCGTGAATCACCACCACGACCACCACTGTATTTGGTTTGTTGTTGCTGCGTCTCCGGACACGAGAGAGAGAGGTGATGACGGAGACTGATGTCTTGCATATTTACATGTTTTTAGCTATCATATCTTATGCATTTTTGCTCATTTAGATTAGGCATTAGGAATCTTTAGGCTCATTTTGCATTCATAAGTCCCTATTAGGTGTTGGAGCACACTTTGGAGATATTGAAGATGTTTGGGAGTTTTGTGATGAAAAAGAAGGGTTTAAAGATGAACATGGACAGAGGCCATAGGAATACCTTCTGATGCTAATATTTGGTGGAGACATGGCATTCTGAGTTAGCTTTCCAATGGAAGTGGTTTCAAGACATTTGGAGCCATATTGGAGGAGTTATGATCAATTGAGTGGAAGCATGTCAAGCAACCCGGGTGAGCACACCCGAGGCCAACCATCAAACCTCGCCTGGACAAGCTCAGGACGCGGCCAGGACGACCCGGGGAAAAGCACCCGCACGTCCTGATTGTGCTGAACGCCTAGAACGGACGCGGTCCATACCACCCGAGCACAAGGACCCGCACGGGACGGACGGACTGGACGCGACCAAGGCCGCACCCGACCTTGCCTCACCCGCGTACCAGCAGACACCCGACAGCACCTGCCCGACCTGGACGACCCGCACGTTCTGATGCCAGACGAGCTCCGGACGCGTCCAGCACCACCCAGACCAGGACACTCGGACGTCCCACAGTTCCTCCTACCCGCGTACCAGCCTGCACACCCGACTAGTACCACCCGGCCACGCGCACCCGCACGTCCTGCTAGCTGCTGGACACCCACCACGCGGCCGAACACACCCGGCCTAGGGAGGCCGCACGGCCTGGACGCCGGACGAGCAGGACATACCCGGCCTGGGCATACCCGGCCTGGACAGGCACTAGCTGACCCGGGTGGCTCAGTTTCTTCCTTTCTCCTTGCTTCTCATTGGTTGAAAATCAAGTTGGCCAAGGACCTTTTAGTAATTTTTATTTTATGTTTTTAAGGGTTTCCAAGCCCCATATAAATACTCTTGTATCCCCTTTGAGGGACTTATCTCATTTTCTATCTAAGAACACATAAACCTCTTGAGTAAAGTTTCATCTTGATTCATAATCTCATCTTTGTCTTTGTGTTCTTGATTGTTTGATTTCATATCCTTTCTTTCTCTATATGTTTGAGCTTGAATCTATCATGGATTTAAGAGTAAGCATGTGGATTAGTGAGTAGATCCTTCTAAGATCCATGGGTTAGGGTGATAGAGAGTGATTAAGTTAGATCCAAGGTGTCTATTGTTAGATCTATCATTTCCTTGCATAGATTTGGTGTTTTTAAAGCTATATTTGAGTTGGCCTCTCAAGCATAGAGCTATAGGCATTTCATGCCCGGAAGGTGTTCTATGAAATGCCTGAACCAACTCATCTATGTTTTTAGCTTGCTTTGCCTAAGGGATTAGTTGTCAAAGGAGCTAGGATTGCTATTAGACTCATTCTCCATGTTTGCTTTGATCATTACAGCCAAAGGGATTTGGTGTACTTGGGTGATCATTGCAAAAGAGCATTCATCTAGGGATAGAGCTTGCTTAGTTTTGTTGTCTAGGCATAAGGATTAGATTGATTGAAAAGTTAGCATCTTGGATTGAAGCTTAATCATTTGATATCAAGTCCCTCTACCCATGGGTCTCACTCTCCTCATAAGAAAGAAAGTTCAATCTTTTATTGCATTTTTAATATTGTCTTAGTTTCTCAATCATCCTCTCATCTTGATAGACTTAGATTAAGCATGAACTTGCATTCCCTTTGCATTAGAATCTCTTAGAATTGGATTGACATCTTGTATTTTACAACATTTGATTAGGACTTTGAAAAGGCCTGTCATCAAATTGGCGCCGTTGCCAAGTTCTAAGTTGATTTTGACATTGGGATTTAGTTATTTGCTTGAGACTAAGTCATTTTTATTTTTATTGTATCTTGTGATATTGGTTCTTGCCTCTTCTATCTTTGACTTTCAGGTGTATGATCACAAGAAGCAGAGGGGCATCCAACTTGGTTCCTACTATTGAAGAGATTGCTGCACTTGAGAGGGAGATAGCTAGACAAAGAAGAGAAGTAGAGCAACAGGCTCATCTTCAAAGGTTGGGGTTTGAGATGGAGAATCTGCCTCAAGATGGTAATGTCCAAGGGGACAATGGTCCAAGAGCTGACAATCCTAGACCACCACGCCAGCCACATCACCAACCACGCCAAGCAAGAGCCATTGGAGCCTATGACCAACCTCACATTCATGGTCATAGGTTGGGAATCAGAGCACCAGCTGTGGAGAACAACAACTTTGAGATCAAATCAGGGCTGCTACATTTGATTGAGAACAACAAGTTCCATGGCCTTGATGTGGAGGATCCCCTTGATCACTTGGACACATTTGATAGCTACTGTAGCTTGTCCAAGATTAATGGAGTCTCTGAAGATGCTTTCAAGCTGAGGTTGTTTCCATTCTCTTTGGGAGACAAGGCACATCTATGGGAGAAGGCTGTTCCAAGTGACTCTATCACTACTTGGAATGAGTGCAAGAGAGCATTCCTAGAGAAATTCTTCTCTACCTCAAGAACAGCCAAGATCAGAAATGAAATCTCTAGCTTTCAGCAGAAGAACCTTGAGAGCTTTAGTGAAGCATGGGAGAGGTTCAAGGGCTATTGGTCTCAATGCCCACATCATGGCTTCACCAAGGAGAGTTTGCTTAGTACCTTCTACAGAGGTGCTCTACCAGAGTTCAGGAGCAGATTGGACACAGCCAGCAATGGGTTCTTCTTGGGCAGAACTGAGCAGGATGCTGAGGAGCTGGTGGAAAACATGGCCAGGAGTGACTCAGTCTACAGTGAGGAGCATGATAGGGCCAACAGAGGCACTGATGAAGATGATCAGCACACAAGAAAGACCCTGAAATCTCTCCAAGAAAAGTTGGACAAGCTTCTTGTAGAGAAGGCTAAGCAAGAGCAGCTTAACTCCATTGGGAACCAGCAACAGCAACAGCCTGCTAGGACTACTGAAGTTCATGGTGTAGAAGGTCAAGAGGAGCTGTGCTTCATCAATTCTAATGGCACATGGTATAGGAAAGAGCCCAACTTCCAATACCAAAACAACTACCAGCAAAGACCTTACTACAACAATCACCAAGGAGGTTACCAAGCAAACCAACCTACTCAGCCCCAAGGAAGCTCTTCTCCAGCTCAGGCTCCAAGTTCAAATTTGGAGTCCATGTTCAAGCAACTCTTAGAAGCTCAAGAAAGAAATGCTAAGACCATTGGTGATGAGTTCAAGAACATCCATGCTAAGATTGATGGAACCTATTCTGACCTCAACAACAAGTACATGCAACTTGCCTCTCACCTCAAAGCTTTGGAGAGCCAAGTTGCATCCATGTCTTCATCCTCCAAGAATCCAATGGGATCTCTACCAGGGAAACCAGAGACGAACCCTAAGGAGACTTGCAATGTCATCCTCTCCACTTCTTCAAGGATTGCATTGAGTGATCATAAGAAAGATGTTGATGAGATTGAGAGGCTAGTGCTTGGAAATCAGATTGAACATGATAAGAGACTGGTTGTGGCCACAGCTGAAGCTAGAGTTGTGAAGAGAGCTGATAAGAAGGTTCAAGGAAAGATTGATGAACCTAAGATTGAGACACAAGTTGAGAAGAATGCCAACCCCAAGCTGAAAGAAGTGAAGGAAGAAGACAATGAGTTTGAGCTATCACCCTATGATAAGCTCCCTTACCCTCAAAGGTTCCTCACCAAAGCTCAGAAAAAAGTGGTCTCCAAATTCAGAAAAGACCTCAGTGATATTGGAGTCAAGCTTCCAGAGATCAGCAATATGCATGCTGCTCATGTCCAAATGATGCTCATAAAGGACATTCTCACCCACCAAGCTGAAGTGGCTGAACTTTTGGACATCTCACTTCTGAAGATTGATCCACCAATCCCTCCCAAGTCCCTCCCTAAGCTTGAATCTCAAGGGAAGTTCACATTGTCTTGCTCTCTTGGTAAACTAACTATGGATGATGCTCTTGTTGATAGTGGAGCTAGTGTGAATGTCATCTCCTTGGCCATGGTGCAGAGTATTGGGATTGAAAGCATGGAAACAGATACTCCTCCTCTCACCTTTGGGGATTCCTCTTCTACAACCCCACTTGGCATAATCAAGGACTTTACCTTGAAGATTGGATCCTGCACCATACCTATTGACCTCACTGTTTTGAATATGGCATCTGCAGAAAGAGTCCCTTTGATCCTTGGCACTCCTTTCCTCACAACAGTTGGAGCTTGCATTGACTTTCCCAACAAGAAGGTCACTCTCATGCATGTCAACAAAGCTGTCTCCTATCCTCTCCAGCCCCAACTCGAATCAGACTATTGTGGGACAATAACTCGTGCTGCACAAGCTGTTGAGAAGCCCCAAGATGAAGAGATTGTTGGTAAGAAAGAAGGTCTTGATGGAGAGTGTTCTAAGGAGTTGTGTGTTGAGCACTTGGAAAGTGCTAAAAGAGAGGGGATGGGTGGAGCCTCAAAGGCCACTCATGGCAAGAAGAAGATAGTGAAAGAGCCTCATCCTCCACCTCTTGATTTGCTCTCACACACTCTCACTCTCCATCCAAAGAAGCTCAAGGATGGAGCCATTGAGTACAAGATCAAGCATAAGGGCAGGTCCACACCATTCTCAAATGCTAGAGCCATCATCACTCCTCAGCTCCAAGATGACCCAATCAAGCTTCAAGAGCTTCTCTCTCAGGTCCTCACCATCACACTTGAAGGTGGGAAGGATCCTCCTTCTCACTAGTTCAAGAGACAAGGTAGTCAAGCTAAGTGACTCAAAACAAGCTCACTTGGGAGGAAGTCCCATGGTTATCCTTGTACATAGTTTTGAAATTTCAATTCTCTTTTAAGTTTTTAATAAAAGTGGTCAAGGTTTTCAGGTTGAGCCAAGCACTAGAGGAGAGAAGAATGGTGGTGAACCACTTGAGCCCCATGATCCATGTAGCAGCCTCCTCTAGTTGCTATGAACCAAGCCAGCTTCTAGTCATGCCACAAGCACCATGCCCAACTCTCCTTGTGTGGTATTACTCCAACCCTTTTGTATATACATTTGATTTTGCCTTGTTGAGGTACCTCTTACTCTCTTACTCACACAAGAGACTGTGTGATTTAAGTGTGGGGGAGGTACCGGATATTTGATCATGTTTGCTTTGTGATTTTTGAGTCTCATGCATTGCATTGTGCAATCATAAGTGCATAGAAAATCTAAAAAATTTTAAATTTTTGAATCATGTAAGATTGCATCACTTGCATCCTTAGGATTGAGTCTAGAGCATATAGGTTGCATTCATTTGCATATGGAGCATTGCCTTGTAAAGAACACTCGTTTGCACTGAATTTGACACCCTAGTTAAACATATCAAGTAGCTTAAGCATCTTTTGAAAAGCTTGCATGCTTTGAGCCTTGAAAACTCTTCTTGAAACTTGCTTGCTTGCTTGATATTGGCATTGTTCTTAAGACCAGCTCCATCCTGAACTTAGACTTGAATGAACTTAATCTCTCTTGCATATGGGCATTTGCATACTTGATCATGGATCTCATACACATTTGGGTTATCTTTTTCCATTGTACCACCCTTTGTTAACCCAAATGGCACTCCCTTACCCTTGAACCCTATCCATTCTTTGAAGCCTACATTGATTTGCTTGAGTGAGGCCTCTTTTGATAGCTTGTCATGTGTAAAATCTTGAGAGTATTGGGAGCGACATGGATTTGTTCTCATCTCTTGCTAGCATAGGGTCATCATTTGAGCTAGCTTCTAGGATGGTGAGTGAAGTGTTTGTTACCTAATGGTTTACATTTTGGGTTTGGGGATATGACAATGCTGAGATTGATGAACAAAAGAGTATCATTGAGAAAGAAAAACCCTAGGGACCTAGAACAGAAAAAAATAATAAAGCTCTTGTGTAATGTTTTTGACCTTCCCCCTTCATGTAAAAAAAAAAAAGAAAAAAAAAAGAAAAGAAAAGAAAAAAAAAAAAAAAGATTCAATAAGATAGTGGGGAAGGAAAAACTTAAAGAGTTAGAGTTTAGAAAAGTGAATATAGGTCCTTAGAGGTTGAATCATGAGAAAGAAAATGTTCATTGGGTGAGTGATGTGAGTATGCCTTCATTTTGGGTTATGGGATGAATAAAAAGGGTGTAGATCTTGTAATCACTTAGGAATTGGGTAGAATGATGAGGATGGATCCATGTATGCATGAATTGCTCCTAGTCTTAGATAAATTTTGCATAATGATCAAGCTCCTTGATTTTTGAGTGATTGCCACCTTGAAATGATGCATTGAACCCTCCTTTTCATCCATATTAGACCATTTGATCACCTAGCCAAATGATTGAGATCATGTGCCCATTTGTGAGACTTCACCTTGTGTGTGTGTGTGTGAATCAATGTGAGGGCTGGTTAAGAGAACATGTTGGTTGATAGGCATTGCATCTTGTGTAGAGGCATAAGAGTCATTGATAGGCCTTGTGAAGCTAGAGCATAATAAGAAAGTTTTGCTCATGCTATTTGCTATGTTTCTTTAGGATGTCAGGTTGAGTGCTATGAGTGTTTCCTGTGGCTTTGTTCCCATCCTTGCATCCACCCCCCTTGTGTTTGAAAAGTTTACTTGAGGACAAGCAAAGGTCTAGTGTGGGGGAGTTGATGTCTTGCATATTTACATGTTTTTAGCTATCATATCTTATGCATTTTTGCTCATTTAGATTAGGCATTAGGCATCTTTAGGCTCATTTTGCATTCATAAGTCCCTATTAGGTGTTGGAGCACACTTTGGAGATATTGAAGATGTTTGGGAGTTTTGTGATGAAAAAGAAGGGTTTAAAGATGAACATGGACAGAGGCCTTAGGAATACCTTCTGATGCTAATATTTGGTGGAGACATGGCATTCTGAGTTAGCTTTCCAATGGAAGTGGTTTCAAGACATTTGGAGCCATATTGGAGGAGTTATGATCAATTGAGTGGAAGCATGTCAAGCAACCCGGGTGAGCACACCCGAGGCCAACCATCAAACCTCGCCTGGACAAGCTCAGGACGCGGCCAGGACGACCCGGGGAAAAGCACCCGCACGTCCTGATTGTGCTGAACGCCTAGAACGGACGCGGTCCATACCACCCGAGCACAAGGACCCGCACGGGACGGACGGACTGGACGCGACCAAGGCCGCACCCGACCTTGCCTCACCCGCATACCAGCAGACACCCGACAGCACCTGCCCGACCTGGACGACCCGCACGTTCTGATGCCAGACGAGCTCCGGACGCGTCCAGCACCACCCGGACCAGGACACTCGGACGTCCCACAGTTCCTCCTACCCGCGTACCAGCCTGCACACCCGACTAGTACCACCCGGCCACGCGCACCCGCACGTCCTGCTAGCTGCTGGACACCCACCACGCGGCCGAACACACCCGGCCTAGGGAGGTCGCACGGCCTGGACGCCGGACGAGCAGGACATACCCGGCCTGGGCATACCCGGCCTGGACAGGCACTAGCTGACCCGGGTGGCTCAGTTTCTTCCTTTCTCCTTGCTTCTCATTGGTTGAAAATCAAGTTGGCCAAGGACCTTTTAGTAATTTTTATTTTATGTTTTTAAGGGTTTCCAAGCCCCATATAAATACTCTTGTATCCCCTTTGAGGGACTTATCTCATTTTCTATCTAAGAACACATAAACCTCTTGAGTAAAGTTTCATCTTGATTCATAATCTCATCTTTGTCTTTGTGTTCTTGATTGTTTGATTTCATATCCTTTCTTTCTCTATATGTTTGAGCTTGAATCTATCATGGATTTAAGAGTAAGCATGTGGATTAGTGAGTAGATCCTTCTAAGATCCATGGGTTAGGGTGATAGAGAGTGATTAAGTTAGATCCAAGGTGTCTATTGTTAGATCTATCATTTCCTTGCATAGATTTGGTGTTTTTAAAGCTATATTTGAGTTGGCCTCTCAAGCATAGAGCTATAGGCATTTCATGCCCGGAAGGTGTTCTATGAAATGCCTGAACCAACTCATCTATGTTTTTAGCTTGCTTTGCCTAAGGAATTAGTTGTCAAAGGAGCTAGGATTGCTATTAGACTCATTCTCCATGTTTGCTATGATCATTACAGCCAAAGGGATTTGGTGTACTTGGGTGATCATTGCAAAAGAGCATTCATCTAGGGATAGAGCTTGCTTAGTTTTGTTGTCTAGGCATAAGGATTAGATTGATTGTAAAGTTAGCATCTTGGATTGAAGCTTAATCATTTGATATCAAGTCCCTCTACCCATGGGTCTCACTCTCCTCATAAGAAAGAAAGTTCAATCTTTTATTGCATTTTTAATATTGTCTTAGTTTCTCAATCATCCTCTCATCTTGATAGACTTAGATTAAGCATGAACTTGCATTCCCTTTGCATTAGAATCTCTTAGAATTGGATTGACATCTTGTATTCTACAACATTTGATTAGGACTTTGAAAAGGCCTGTCATCAGAGACAAGGTGGAGACCGGTGACGACTGAGTCCACCGTCAAGCTCCAAAACGAGCACATCGATGTTAGATCTGTAAAATGTGAAGGAGAAGAGGATGAGAAGATGAGGTTGGTGAGTATGCAGAGACGAGGAAGAGAAGCGAAGAGACTTAGGATAACGAAGAAGAAGAGAAAAACAAAAAGTGCTAATTATTTGTGTCCATTAGATCGATTCTTAATCAATGGTTGATATCAATTGCAAGGTGATCCATGCCTTTTCTTAAGAACCAATCGAAAACTCAGATTTTGGATTTTAGAGTGTGACCGAGAGAAATTGTGGCTGATTTTTTCTTTTTGGAAAAACAATGTAGCTGTTTAGTTTTTGTGTATTATTTGGTCTTTACATTTTATATATGTATATTTTAGTAGAAAATATATAAATCTGGAAACTTTTATATTAAGTTTAGGATGTAAGAATTAGATTTTATTCAAAATGTAATGTTTGAAGTTTATGAAATAGGATTTGGAGTATAAGTTGAGGGTTTGAGGTTTATTATAAGACTTGAGTATAAAATTTGAAAGATTAAAATTGTATATAGTTTGAGATATCTATATATATTATAGGAGTTAAATTTTATTTAAAATTTAAGGTTTAATGTTTTATGATATAGGTTTTGAATTGTGTAAGTAAATAAGAAGGGTTAAAGATTAGGTTCCAAGAAAAGGGTTGTGTTGGAGTTATAGTTTTGAGTTATTGGGGTTAGAGTTTAAGATTTTGAGTTTTGGAATTAAGGTTTGAGACTAAAGTTTGGAAAATATTGATATGAAATCTAAAGTTTTAAAGTTTGTGTTTAGGGAATGTATGTGATTTAGGTTTATAGTTTGAGGTTTGGGGTTTAGGGTTTAGGAGTAGTGTTTAGTGTTTGAAGTATAGTGTTTGAAAAAATGATTTTTCTTAGCGTAACAAAAATGCTATTATATGTAATTGACAGCATTATTAAAACTACTTAAAACATTTCTTTGGCGCTTAAGTATAAATTTTAGCTAAATATTGGCGGTATTAGTAGTTTTCTTTTCCCGCTCACTAATTTTTAAAATAGCGTTAATTAAGTGCTATTGATATAAACCTAGATCGAAATTTATATCTTTCATAGCAGTTTTGAAAACAATGCTATCGTAATGTGCTATCAATACCACTTTTTCTTGTAGTGGCATCTTCTAATCTCCACGGGTACTCAAATGTTTTTGCTCATTTTAATAAGGTAACTAAAATTCACAAAAACAGAGTGATACCACTCAAATTACCCTAAGGAGTGACTTTACTCTCTCAAATAAGAGGTTCAGTTGTAGTACTTAGGGATCGAATCCACAGAGAGCTAGTGTACAAATAAGATGCAATCTTAATGATTATGCTAGGTTGAAAATAGTTTAAAGTAAAGTGCAGGTTTGCTGAGTAAGGATGAGATTACTCAGTTGAAAGGATTTGGTTCTGAAAACAATAAAGAAAAGTAGTTAGATTCAGGGTAAGTATTCAGGAACTCAGGATTATAAATACTATAAAGGCTAACAAGTTGCTTGCATGATATGTCAGAGATCAACACTTATTAAATGAATCCATCAGCTCTCGCATTATTTAGACCATCTATTACTTAGATGCTAAATGGTGTTGCGGTCGGCTACTTCTGCCGTTGGTATCGCTCGATAGTTCGATAGGAATATCGACCGATACACCTCTAGCTACGTCGATCGATTACTCTATAGGAGTATCGATCGATACGGCTATAAGCAAGCTTTATGCGCGAGTTGATACAATGCTCACCATGATCTTAGATCAGCTTTCGCATATCTCAAGAGGGTCATAGCATGTTTAGGATGTTATCAGGTATTGCATGTAAAAATCAATGCAATCCAAGTTCATGTTCTAGGTAGCTAAGCTAGAAAAGCATTAATGAACAATCCTAACAATAAATATCACAACTATAGCAATTATAGGCTGGGGCTAATCCCTCATATCCTATTTAAACCCTAAATCTAACAAGTGAATCTACTCAGACATGGCTAAGTAGTTCATAACAACAAGGTAATAATAGGAGTTCATAGATGTATTAGAGGAATGAACACTTAAGTTCCAATCACAAATCTCTTTGGATCTTTCCTCTAGATCTAGAATCCTATAACCTTTGTAAATAAAGAACTGAAAGAAAATGAGTAGAAGTAGAAGAAACTCTTAAAACTTCTATTACTGTAAAAGATTGTATATCAAAGAGACTTGAATGAAAAGAAAGCTTGTTTTTAATGCCAAAACACTTAGGCATATAAATATATGAGTTCATTAGGTTAAAAAACTCGTCAGGGGCATTCTTGTAAAATGTGATATCTTGGGCTTCAAGTTCGGCCAGGTCCAACTTGTCTTTCAGCCACCTCAGTATCGATCGATAGTACAAGGTGTACATCGATCGATTATGGTCTCGATGTATCGTCCTTCGGCTAATGTGTGTCGATCGATTGCACAGAGTGTGCATCGATCGATGTGTAACTCTGATGTCGACCTCTGGTCTTGATCTCGGGTGAACTCTTCTTTAAGCTCCAAAAAGGCACCTAAAACATCACTTTTCTCCAAAATGCTTCTGAACCTGAAAACATACCTAATAGACTCCAAAACATAGATAATAGTAGTAAAAATACTCATATACCAGGGGTAAAAACGGGTAAAATCCATGGTATATCAACTCCCCCAGACTTAACCTTTTGCTTGTCCTCAAGCAAACACACAGGCAGTCTTTATGAAAGAGGTTTTGAAAAGCAGAGACTAAATCAAATTCAAACTCAGAATCATAACTCTACTTTGTTGCAAACCACATCTAAGAGTCTGTCAATCACAGAAGCACATTATGCAATATCCTAGTTAAGCTACCTTGATCATCTAGCCAACAACTTAGCAATCATGTCTGACTAACCCCTCTACTGATTTCATTTCTGTACATAAAAATAAAAGTGCAGGCTTTACCTTGGGAGTATCGATCACAGGATACAAGGTTGCTCAAACAAGTATCTGGACCTGCAGGTAAAAATTAGTTCCTATCCTCACTCTCTACTATTTCTCTCCTAGTCAGGTCTGCTTTCATTTGCAAGACATTGACCAAGATTGGATAGGCTTCCATGAATCAAGCCTTAATGGTTGCAGCCACCAAGTCCTGTTCACTTCTTTTTGACCTATATCCTAGGATTCATTGCGAAGCAAGTCTTGAAGGGGGTAACCACCAAGCCTTGTTCGAACCCTTTACCTATAGAATTCTTATGAATCAAGTCTTGAGGGGGGTAACCGCCAAGCTCTGTTCGAATTCCTTCCTAGTTAATATCTAACTATTCCTAGAACATAAATTTAAGCTAATTTTCGATTTTTTTTTTTAGAAGTAAAAAATTAAATCTAATTTCGAAAATGAGAGAGAGAGGGTGATAAAATTATCTACACAAGGCTTTTACCTTCCAGACTTGTTTGAAGCATCCGATCCCATGTAAAAAGTGAAAATTAAATTATCATTATCCCTTTCTTGACTCAATAAAAACCATTTTGAAAACATTTTATTTTTATGAAATCAAAAGGTAAACAGCATCAGTAACATCCCCCCAGACTTAAATCATACACTGTCCCCAGTGTATAACCAGTCCAGTGAAGGCATAGGTAATAATAAAGTACACTGATATCAAAAAGTTTAGAACGATATACCTGACCGTGTTGCGTATCGATGTTGAGTCATCTTCGTCGATCGCTTCTTTTTGGTTTATGTCGATCGATATCGACAGTGTCATGTCGGTCGATTTCAGTGGCAATCGTCTAATTGTAACTGCAAAGAAAAACAAATACGAAAAATAAATTCCTAAAAATAAAAATAAAATAAAAAACTACCTAACAGTGGGTTGCCTCCCACTCAGCGCTTTGATTATAGTCATCTAGCTTGACTTTGGATGAGATGAGCTACTGAGGTGAAGTCCAGGTACTTGTTGAGAAACAAGTATCCTCTGTATTTTTCTTCTCTCCGAACCATGCGTCAAATAGGCTTCTTGTGGCTTCATATTCTCTGGTTCGTTTCTCCTTTAACTCAATCAACTAATCAGTGATCCTTTGAATCCTCTCTTCATGACTTTCAATGCTGACCGCGTGCCATCCTATCTTCCTGTAGGCATGTTCTGAAAGGTCACTAAGTTCTGCTTGCATTGAATCAAGGCGTTGGATCATCTTGTCTTGGATGGAGCTGGTATCGATCGATTCCTCGGTTGAAATATTGGTCGATGGCTGTTGACGTCCATCGATCGATGCGCTGGTTGCTCGATCGATCGATTCTAAGGGCGCAGGTCTGCTTGCAAGCTGTCTCTGAATGGCTTTGATTTCTTTCTGCATCCCTTCTATGCTAGATTCCATGCTTCAAACCTCGTTAACAAGCGGGAAATACGTTTGGTCTAGACGTCTATCTTGTGAATCATCCACGCTTGTTATTGCTGTGTATACATCATCAGCTAATTTATCCAAATCGGCTCTGGTACAGATCTCTGAAGTCCGTGTATCGATCGATGCAACTGCTTGCTTATCGGTCGATGTTTGCTTCTGCAGATTCTCGTGAAGCTTCTTTACAAAGAGCTTCATCTGGCCGTCGATTTCATTTAATCGCCTATCGATCGATGTGAGGTTGAGCTCGTCGATCGATGCAATCGATGCAGCCTGATAATCAAGTTGACGTTGGAACTTCTCAGCCTCCTGCTGCGTAGTATCTATGCGTAGTGCGAGTTCCTCCACTTCTTTGTCTACTAAGAAGTGTATATCAGCAATTTTCCTCTCAACTGCTTTCAGACGGGTCAATCCTCCAAAAGGATTGCAAGGTGCAGCAGGGTTCATTTCTGCGTGTGCTTCATTGATAAGGCGGATAGATCTCCTCAGCTCTTCTGTGCAGATTCTAAGATCTGCTAGGTTGTGCAAGATCCCCTCACAGGTTGTGGTTTGTTTGATGCTGAGACGAGCTTCTGCTTTCTTCAATTCTTTCCAGATATCTCCAAGAGACTCATCAACCTCACGCTTTGAGTAAGTGGTCGATGGTGTAGGTTCTGTATCGATCGATGTGGATGTTACTCCGTCGATCGATATTGATCTTTTCTGGCTATGGTTCTGTGCGTTGCGAAGATCTTCAAGTTCCAGCTCGATACGTTGAACCCTCTTGAGTAATCCTTGGTCTGCACTGAACATCCAATTCATCTCACTGCGAAGCTTGTCTGTGGCCTCTTCCAAACTCTTTTCTATGGAGAGCTTTTCCCATTTGCGTTCTCCAAGGAAACCGGTGAACATCTCGTTGATCTCGTCCTTGGTGTAGGTTTCTTGCACCAATTCTCTTCTTGTAAATGAACTAGCGTGCTCTGGTACACAGATGTAGGAGCGCTCGTCCATTGAAGTTCTTTGGAGCAGTTTCTTGATGTCGTCTTTAGAAATACTGATGACATCACCATCTATTCCTCTAGCAAAACCATTCTCGTCTCTGTAGACCCCATACTCATCTCTCTGCTCCCAAAAGAATTTTGGAACTCCATATCGAAAGGCTCTCTTTCCGAATTCGGGACACTTATCGATCGATGCGACACAATCTGTATCGATCGATTTTTGTTGAATATGTGGATCCTTCCTGTTGAGATGGTTATCCTCAGCCTCCTTTGGCTCGGTTGTTGTGTCTGCCTCCTGGTGCTGATAATGGTGGTCTGGTCCGTGGCGTTGTTGCTGGAATAGGATGTGGGATCCATTGGCTAACTGTAGGACGTCTGCAATGTCTTCTTTGGATATGTGCAGTGTTCGTCCATCCATTGAGCGTGCAAAACCTTGTGAATCCCTGAAAATACCAAATTCATCCGGTATTAGATTTCCGAAATTAAGTATATTTGAGTGTGTTACCTCGGATGGTTGGTTGTATTAATCGGTCGATTGCACTGGTTCTGAATCGGTCGATGGTTGTTCAGGCCTATCGGTCGATTGTACTCGTGCCGTGTCGATCGATGAGACTTCTTCGGGTTGGGTGATGTATGTTGGTGCGGCGGTCTCGACTGCGAAGCTCTCGTACTGGTAGTCGCTTGCCCAGCTCCCGATTGAGTAGTCTCTGTCTCGCTTGTTGTTGACTGTGTTGTCGAATGATGCGAGGCAAGTAGTATCGATCGATGGGGAGAAGGCCCTGTCGATCGATGTCACGATTCTGAGGTTGTGGTGGAGAAGTCAATCTTCATCTTCTCGAAGGTTTTGACATTCTATAGCTCTCTCCTCCTCGTAATCATCAGTATACTCCTCAATATGAGTAGTATTTGCAGCATATGGTGGGATGTAGTAGTCGTTCTCCCACGTGTTTACTTCGAAATCACCTTCTGGAAACTCCTGCTCGATCTGATTGAATAGTGAATCGATCGATGACCATGTGTGGCTGTCGATCGATGTCGGTTCACCAGAGATGATCGATGAGACAGTGTTTCTATCGATCGATTCTTCGGTCTCTGTCTCGTATTCGCCTTGTGAGTCATATTCATCTCCACAATAGCAAACAGCTACAAGGTCTGAGTCGTCTTGGATCTTCTTAGGGACCTTGAGGACTCGTACTGGATCATAGTAGACCGTAGGGTTGATCAGGGTTAGGCACAGTTTGTTTGTCTGAAGGTTGCAGACTGCTCCAACTGTGGCTAGGAAGGCTCTTCCAAGTAGCAAAGAAGTAGGTAGGGTTATCTTGACATCCAAGACATGGAAGTCCACTGGAATTAGGGCTTCTCCTATGGTGACTTCAAGGTTTCTCACAATTCCTCCAGAGTTCTGCTGAGAACAATCCACAAAGATGAACGATTCTTCAGTAGGCTCTATCTTCAGACCTAGATGATCTGCTATCACCTTGGGTAAGATGCTAACTCCAGATCCTGTATCACATAGGGCACGTGGGAAGTTGATCCCATGGACTGAGCAAGGAACAACGAACTTCCCTGGATCACCCTTCTGCTCTAGTTTGATCCACTTCTTCATACTTTCTCTGACTTGGTTGAACATCCTCTTGATATCTTCTTCTGTCTCCTTGGTCTCTCTGAAAAACATCCACAATCTGTGTGAAAAGTAGGCTTCTTCAAAGGGTTTCTCTGTAGGTATCCTTAGAACTCTCTTTCTGAAACTTGCCAACTCTTTCTCATTAACTCCTCTTTTAAGGTGTTCGGAAACCTTCTCTTTCCTTTTTCTGAGAACTCTGCCATCTTTTTCCTTTTCTATCTCCATTGGATCAATAATATATGTGGGCTTCTTCATTATGGCGGTTGGTGGGTTTCTGGAAGGCTTAGATTGCTCCCGGAGTGCAACATCTATCTTGGGAAGTTGCACTCGGCGTGTGATAACTGAATATCGATCGACAGCTTCTGGAGTGTGTCGATCGATTTCTTTATCAGTCGGTCGATCGATGGGTTGTCTGTCCTGTCGGTCGACGTGGTAAGGGCTGGGCGGATGTGGGTGTTTTGCTGCGAACTCCTCGTGAGTAAGTATCTTCACGGCATTGCACTCGTTGGTGGATTCTTCAAGATCCATCGGTCGATGCTCGTCTTGTTCCATCAATCGATTGTTGTTGGCGTACGTCAATCGATGAGGTGATCCTGACATCGATCGATTCCATTGGTAGCCGCCAATTCTTTTGATCTGGAAGTCTTCCTCTTGCAGCTTCTCTTTCTTAACCACTCTCCAAAAATCATCTTCTATGATAGCACTGAAGTTGTGGCCTGTTGTTTCTTCTCCAGTCCCTTTTCCTAAAGCTTCCTGCTTCTTAACAGCTTCTCCTGTCTGAATCACTTGGGTCTCTAGTTTCTTCACATGGGTACTCAAAGCATCAAGCTTTGTATTCAAAGTGGTGTAGACAGCGTCGATCTTTCCATTGAAGTTCACCTCTAACTGCTGCTGGCTTTCAAGAACTTTGCTGAG
Organism: Brassica juncea; assembly: GCA_018703725.1. Taxonomy (NCBI): domain Eukaryota; kingdom Viridiplantae; phylum Streptophyta; class Magnoliopsida; order Brassicales; family Brassicaceae; genus Brassica; species Brassica juncea. The sequence continues at coordinate 29,572,570 of CM031936.1, forward strand.
CATGTCTTCTAGCTTTCATTCTGGGGTTGGTGTGGGTGGCTTCATGTAAGATGAGTTTCCATAACTCCTGTTGTTGTTGGGGTTACTGCTGTTGAAGTTTCCTCTCTGTCCTGTGAAGTTTCTGTTTCCTTGGTTTCCAGACCTCTGAAATCCGGTTCCACTGATCCAGTTGACTTCTGCTTCTGTGTAGTCATCTTCTTCATCAGCTTCTGCATCCTCCACTGAGCAGATTTGTTTTTTTAGCAGTTTCTGAACATTGTCAAGTGTAACTTGTTCCTCATTTATCTGTTCCTTTCCAAGGAACGCTGCAGATCTTGCTCTTACAATGTTCTTTGTGCTGTTGCTGGATGCTAGGTTGTCTATCAGCTTCACAGCATCTTCAGGATTCATTGTGGTGAAGTTGCCTTCACATGCATTGTCTAGAGCCATCTGATACTTCAGTGCGATGCCTCTGAAGAAAGTGCAGAGCAGCTGCACTTTGTTGAATCCATGGGTGTGGGCAATCTCGCTGGTAAGAGTTGAATCTGATCCATGTATCCTTGAATGACTCTCCAGGCTCCTAATTGAATGTGACAATTTTCCTCCTTAAGTCTTCAGCGCACGCATCATCAAAGAAGTTACGCAAAAATGCGTTTTTGATGTCGCTCCAGGATGTAAGAGATCCTGGTGGTAGCTGTTTAAGCCACTGCAAAGCTTCTCCAGATAAAGAGTGTTTGAAGAGCTTACAGAGAAGGTAGTCCACAGGGACTCCATTGGCTTTGATAGCAGATATGAGATCCTCGAACCTCTCCAGATGGTACATAGGATGCTCACTGGACAGCCCATAGTAAGGTATCTGTCCCACAAGGGTGTAGTACTGCGGCTTGAGCTCGAAATAGCCTCTCTGAATAGCAGGGGGACGAATGGCTAATCTGTTGGTGTAGAACTTATCTGGACATTTGTAGTCAGCTAGTGTTCGAGAAGCCTCTTCTACAGGTTGAACGGCTCCTGTAGGTGCAGTTTCTGGCTCAGGGATTACTTCATTCTGAGCGTTGAGTTTCTGACCTGCTTCATTACGAAGGTGACCTTCTTGGTCACGCAAGTCTCCATTCTCATCTCATGTGAGAATAATAGGCGCAACCATGACTCGCGGAGTAGTATCGATCGATATAAGGTTAGGGGTATCGATCGATATCAGATGAAAGATGTCGGTCGACGGTGAAGTAGCGTCGGTCGACGTGAAGGTGCGAGTGTCGGTCGACAAAGACGGTGTCTCGGTCGGCAGGGGTGCGTCGGTATCGGTCGACAGGCAGTTGATGGCGTCGATCGATGCGGAACAGATTTCCTTGCGGATTGAACGTTCCAAGCTAGCAGGGTCTTCTGAGAACAAAAGTTGAATTTCCTTGTTGCTTCTGGTGCTGCTGGGCATGTACCTGAAAAGACAAGAAAAAAAATTTGTGTCAGAAAACAAATTAAAACGAAAATAAAAATAACCTAGACCTAATCAGATTAGATCCTATTGTATCAAAGCTCCCCGGCAACGGCGCCAAATTTGATACCACTCAAATTACCCTAAGGAGTGACTTTACTCTCTCAAATAAGAGGTTCAGTTGTAGTACTTAGGGATCGAATCCACAGAGAGCTAATGTACAAATAAGATGCAATCTTAATAACTATGCTAGGTTGAAAATAGTTTAAAGTAAAGTGCAGGTTTGCTGAGTAAGGATGAGATTACTCAGTTGAAAGGATTTGGTTTTGAAAACAATAAAGAAAAGTAGTTAGATTCAGGGTAAGTATTCAGGAATTCAGGATTATAAATACTATAAAGGCTAACAAGTTGCTTGCATGATATGTCAGAGCTCAACACTTATTAAATGAATCAATCAGCTCTCGCATTATTTAGACCATCTATTACTTAGATGCTAAATGGTGTTGCGGTCGGCTACTTCTGCCGCTGGTATCGCTCGATAGTTCGATAGGAATATCGACCGATACACCTCTAGCTACGTCGATCGATTACTCTATAGGAGTATCGATCGATACGGCTCTAAGCAAGCTTTATGCGCGAGTTGATACAATGCTCACCATGATCTTAGATCAGCTTTCGCATATCTCAAGAGGGTCATAGCATGTTTAGGATGTTATCAGGTATTGCATGTAATAAATCAATGCAATCCAAGTTCATGTTCTAGGTAGCTAAGCTAGAAAAGCATTAATGAACAATCCTAACAATAAATATCACAACTATAGCAATTATAGGCTGGGGCTAATCCCTCATATCCTATTTAAACCCTAAATCTAACAAGTGAATCTACTCAGACATGGCTAAGTAGTTCATAACAACAAGGTAATAATAGGAGTTCATAGATATATTAGAGGAATGAACACTTAAGTTCCAACCACAAATCTCTTTGGATCTTTCCTCTAGATCTAGAATCCTATAACCTTTGTAAATAAAGAACTGAAAGAAAATGAGTAGAAGTAGAAGAAACTCTTAAAACTTCTATTACTGTAAAAGATTGTATATCAAAGAGACTTGAATGAAAAGAAAGCTTGTTTTTAATGCCAAAACACTTAGGCATATAAATATATGAGTTCATTAGGTTAAAAAACTTGTCAGGGGCATTCTTGTAAAATGTGATATCTTGGGCTTCAAGTTCGGCCAGGTCCAACTTGTCTTTCAGCCGCCTCGGTATCGATCGATAGTACAAGGTGTACATCGATTGATTATGGTCTCGAGGTATCGTCCTTCGGCTAATGTGTGTCGATCGATTGCACAGAGTGTGCATCGATCGATGTGTAACTCTGATGTCGACCTCTGGTCTTGATCTCGGGTGAACTCTTCTTTAAGCTCCAAAAAGGCACCTAAAACATCACTTTTCTCCAAAATGCTTCTGAAACTGAAAACATACCTAATAGACTCCAAAACATAGATAATAGTAGTAAAAACACTCATATACCAGGGGTAAAAACGGGTAAAATCCATGGTATATCACAGAGTCCTTGTGAAAACCATTTTGGGGCGCAGGGAAGTTTGACAGTGCCCACACTTGTCTAGCAACTTCACACGTGAAAATAACATGATTCGGAGTTTCCTCCTGCATACCACAATGTTGGCAAATCATATCTACTTTCATACCTCTCGTCACCAGATTGCTCGCCACAGGAATAGCATTTGATAAGGTTCTCCACATGAAAGCTTGGATTTTTGGAGCAGTAAGTGAAATCCAGATTTCTTCTTTCAAGCTGTTTATGGAAGGTTGCATTTTTCGGCTTCTTGGAATTCTTGACTCAACACAGATCTAGTAGCTAACCAGTTACCTGATTTCACTGAATAGTCACCACTTTTGTTGTGCTTCAAACACCAAAAATCTTCACATCCAACTACAGCTTTAAGTTTGACAATCTCATCCACATCTCCAGGGAAGAAATTTTCCTCCAACACTTCTCTACTCCATTCTCCTGTTTCTTGATTTAAAAGATCTCCGACCCTTAACTCAAGATTAATAATTGGGTTCTTCATCCAAGGATTCCACCTCCCTCCAAAATCACACCACGGATCAATCCAGACCCTAAGAGACCACCCATTCCCAATTTCTTTTCTCAAGCCTTTCCTGAGCAGAGCTCTTCCGTGCAAAAGACTTCTCCAGCCATATGAAGGTCTAGTTCCCAATTCAGCTTCGAGAAATTCTCGATTCTCAAAATATCTTCTTTTCAGTACACGAGCAATAAGAGAACTTGGATTTTGAAGAACATTCCAAGCCTGTTTTGCTAATAAAGCTTGGTTGAAGCTTTCCAAGTCTTTAAAACCCAAACCACCCAACTTATTTGGTAAACATAGAGTCTCCCATTTAATCCAATGGATTTTGTTTTTATGCTCCACCATGTTCCACCAAAAGTTTGACATAGCGCTTGTGAGATTTGCTATGGTTGTTTTCGGCAACTTAAAACAGCTCATCGCATAAACAGGAAAAGCTAAGGCAACAGCTTTGAGGAGCACTTCTTTCCCTCCCAAAGATAAAGCTCTAGCAAACCAACCAGAAAGTCTCTTATTTAATTTATCCTTGATAAAGTTAAAGAGTTCTACCTTGGATCCATTGAAGCATTCAGGTAACCCGAGGTAAGTTCCTGATCCTCCTTCATTAAAAATTCCCAAGAGTCGAATGCCATCTTTCACATCTTCATTTATTTCAGATCCAAAGGTAATTGAAGATTTCTGAAGGTTTATAACTTGCCCTGTAGCTTCTCCATAGATTTTCAGAACATCATGAAGCTCTGATGCTTGATCAATCTCTGCCTTGCACATGAATAAGCTATCATCTGCAAAAAGCAGATGACTAACTGATAGACCTTGATCAGAGAACTTAATCCCACTAAAACGTCCTGCTTCTTTTGCTTTCCTCAACAGATGAGATCATCCTTCCGCGCATAAAACGAACAAGGCTGGAGATATTGGGTCACCTTGTCTCAAGCCTCTTTGGGGAAGAATCAAGCCATGGGGATGATCGTTGATCAGAACCGAGTAAGATACATAAGATACACAAAACATGGTTAACTCCACCCATTTATGATGAAATCCAAGCGCTGTAAGCAAAGCCCTTATGTACTCCCACTCGATTCTATCACAAGCTTTTAACATATCGGATTTAATGGCCATATACTGAGATGCTACAGGTTTGAAAGTTCTAAACCCATGAACCACTTCATGCGCCACCAGTATATTATCCGAAATATTCCTTTCAGATACAAAAGCGGATTGATTAGGAGAAAAAATCAATGGTAGCATTGGCTTCATCCTTCTAACCATGATCTTTGCAATGATTTTATAGAAAACAGAGCATAAGCTTTATTGGTCTTAAATCCGTCATCTTCAAAGGTTTTACTATTTTGAAGATCAGGCACAGATGAGTAAAGTTCCACTCCTTATCAAAGCTTCCTTGATTGAAGAACTCTTGAACTTCTTTTATCACTTGTTCTCCAATCTCCTTCCAAATTTTTTGAAAAAATAAAGCACTCATACCGTCAGGGCCCGGCGCACTAGAAGCTTTAATAGAGAACACTGCTTCTCTAATTTCATCTTCAGAGACCTCAGACAGTAACTCTCTATTCATCTGATCAGAAACTCGTGGAGAAAACCTTCAAAGAAGTCCCTAAAGTCACTCGGATTAGTCGATGAGAATAAATCCTGGAAATAAGATGCAGCGATTTCTCCTTTTGATAACTCATCCCTAAAGGGCCAACCATGTTTATCTTCCAAAACATCCACCCCATTTCTGCTTCTTGTCATTTGAACCGACGCATGGAACGCATTTGTGTTTCTATCTCCACATTTTAGCCATTTATCCTTGCTTCGTTGCTTCAAGAAAGATTCATCCTCTCTATTAGCTTTCATCAACCCAATCTTGAGCCTTGAGATTCTATCACGACAGGAAAAGCAACTAGATTCTTCTACTTCCAAATCATTATGGATTCTCGAAATTTTATCTCTTGCATTCAGATCAAAATCTTTTTTCCAGTGGCAAATTTCGCTTCTGCATCTTTTGATTCTGTCTGATACACACGAATTCAGACGACCTCTTTTTGTCACTCTAAGAATCAACAATTTTCTCCTTCATATGCGGTAGACCAAGCATATTTTTATCGAATCTAAATCTTCCTTTCCTCCCAAATGATTCTTGATATATGGTGTTTTTCACATCATTATATGCATGTTTTCATTTGATTCGAGTCTCTAACCCGAGTCAGTCTAGTTCTTTTTGATCTTTTACAGGTCTGGAGTTGGTAGAAGAGTGAAGAGAAGGTGCATGAAGAGAAGAAGTCTTGTTGGAGCAATTCTGCGGAGAACACTCAAGCGGAACAATCAAACGGAGTGATCCCGAGATTGTTCCCAACGAATAAGGAATCTCCTATTTTGGGAATTTCAGCCCGGTTGCCCTAATCTCTTTTCTACCTATTGGCACCTCCATATAAAAACGCCATCTACCCTATTTTATTTACTTACGCTAGTTTTTACAAGAGAACTATTAGCTTTGCGATCTGCAACTTGTAAGGGAGAAGAATTCATCCTCTCATAGAGAAGATCATCTAAACCCTTTTGTTTTTACTCTTGTTCTTATGCAATATTATTCAGGAATTATGTCTTTGACTATTTGCATCATGGTCGAGTAGTGACCTAGCTCGTCTAGGGTTTTTAGGGTGTTGAGATATGAGCTAAACATAGATAAGCGATTTCAATTAATTCTTCATTCATACTGTTCTTAATGCTTTCATTAATCTGATCACTTATTGTTAGATTCTAAGTCCATCACCTAGTTAACCACTTAGGAGATAACTTGACTTGTATTGAATGAGCTTAATATCCCTAATCAGCGAAAGTAGATATTAGGGTAGTAAGTGAACTGATCGGGCTTGTTCTCCAAGCTTGCAATCGATTTTCATCTCAACGACAGTTAGATGGTGAGATTGATCTGCAAAGAGATCACCACCACGACAGTGGGGTGTTCCAGCTGAGTGACGCGAGTTCTAGAAAGTGCTTCCTTGCCCTTGAATAATTGTTTGGCTCCAATTCAACACCCAATGAAACACCCTAGGCTAGCTACTTGTTAATTTGAATCAATCTCTAGTTTTACTTGTTTCCTATCGTCTTTCTTAAAACCAAAACCAATTCTCCTTCTTAGCTTGATTTCGAAACTCATAGAAATAAAGTGTAGACTGGTCCTCTGGATTTGAATCTAAAGTACTATAATTACAACTGTTAACTTGGCAGTAGCAAGGAATCATTTTTAGTGTATCAAGTTTTGGCGCTGTTGCGACGGGGACCAGATTTTTTTTTACCTCTATTTTCGGTTTCACATCTAGTCTAAGATATCTAACTCGCTTCTATTTCTTTGTTCCAGCTGATGATCCAGTTGCATGACCAGTAGGCATACTCGGAGCAACGCACAAGGACCACTGCATCAGCTTACCAACGAAGAACTAGCGAGATTGGAACGACAGAACCGTCAACAACCTAGACCTACGAACGCCAACATGGGTGATCACCAGGATGATCTCACTGCTGCGTTTGCACTCATGCAACAACAGATGCAGCAGATGCAGCAAACCATCCAAGCGCAGCAAGCAGCTGCCGAGCAAGCAGCTCTGAACGCTGCGAATCAGCAGAATCAACCGGAGGAGGTTGTTCCGATCGGCCAGAGAAATCTACTGCGTAATCTGCCTACTACGCGATCTGCCATTAACCCTCCACCGTGCACTAGGCAAGACTTTGAGATCAAGCCGGCCTTGATAAGTTTAGTGCAAAGGAAGATCTTCAATGGACTTCCTGCAGAAATACCGATGGACCACATTGAGCATTTGAGAAAATGTGTGGGTTCACTAAAGCGAATGGAGTACCTCCCGATTACATCAAGTGTGCCCTGTTCCCTTTCTCGCTTGATGGGAAGGCTGCTCGCTGGCTAGATTCCCTACCAACTGGATCGCTCACCACTTGGGAACAAGTTCGATCTGCCTTCTTGAGCCACTTCTACACGAAATCGAAGACGGCAGCTCTGAGACAGAAGATCGCGACCTTCAAACAGCTAGTAGATGAGCCTTTTTGTGATGCTTGGGAACGATTCAATGTCTACCGAAGAGAGTGCCCACATCACGGTTTTGAGGAAGACTATCTGCTTGGAGTGTTCTACGATGGAGTAGGTTGGGAGTACAGGAACGCTTTGAACTCAGCCAGTAATGGAGAATTCATGACCCAATCCACTCGAGGTGCCTTCGCACTGATTGAGAACATGGCCTCAAGCTTAGCTGATAATAACCGCGAGACTGATCGCACACAGAAGGTGAACAACATTGACAACAGCAAGATTGATGAGCTCTCTGCCAAGGTCGATCAGCTGATTAAGAGTAATCAGAATCAGGTCTTCATCATGGAAGAATCCCCTCAGGATAAAGCAACCGCGGAAGCTACATCAGAGTCAGATCAGTCGGCTGAAGATCAGCACGAAGTGAGCTATGTTAATGGGCAAGGATGGCAGTTCAAGAACTATCACCCGAACCCTAACGTGAGGAACAATCCCCACCTGTTCAATGTTGGTGTCAAAATCGGTCACGACGGAATCAATGACTGAAAGTCTCTGGAAAGTATTTCTTAAAACAAAAAGTCTCGGATAATTTGAAAAGAAGTTATACGAGATCTTCTCAAATTAGAATATCCACTCTCTGGTGAGGTCAAAAACGGTTATCTCGAAATCTACGGCTAAAGATCCTTCCAAACTCAAAGATTTCCCGCACGAACGACTAACGGGGGAAAGATCGGGCAACAGAAAATCCACGAGCGGCAAAGAACCCCTGGCGCCGGCGGCATGCGTCACACGGGCCGGCCTGGCGCCGGCGGCACGCGTCACGCGAGCCGGCCTGGCACCGGCGGCACCCCGGCCTGGCGCCGGCGGCACGCGTCACGCGGGCCAGCCTGGCGCCGGCGGCACGCGTCACGCGAGCCGGCCTGGCGCCGGCGGCAAGCCCCCTAACGCCGGTCGACGGCCCTCGTCCTGGTCTCGGTCCCATCATGCTCGGTCTGATCCCATCTTGGCTTGTTTGGATCGATCCTCGTGAGTTTGGTACGATCACGGCTACGGAATGAACATCTTTCGATTCGGTTGGAATCGTCCTCGATGTTTTACGACAAAAACTAAAAGGATTGGATTTCTCGTAGAAGATATCGTATAAAACAAAGATCGATTAACTTGAACATCGATCCTTTAGGCTATACGACTTATTTTACGAGAAATATAGTCTTTTCGAGAAATCGTATAAAACGTTCAACGACTTAAGACAAGTCCACGGACTTACTTACGATTTTAAGAGTTCAGACCCAATCATGCTGTGACGGTTTATCCGATTTCCCGAACATCGGATAAACATCAAGTCACCGAAAAATAGGGAAAAAATCGAGGATAATTACAAAGACCGACGAAAATGAAATACTTCCTTAAGAGATAAACTTGGGCCCAAAGGCGATGTGGGAATCGAAATTCACACCGTCAATTTTAATGAATAAGATTGCGGAGGAAAGCCAAGTTAACCCGACTTTCCCTGAAGGTCCGGATTCTCTGTGACAGCCAACGACAAGTGACCGAATAAATGCGGAAAAGGTTTTGTTAAGATTTGGGACTGGACCTTAAGAAAGGCTGCCTACGTACCCCTTTCGAGGATCAAGTCGGACGTAGTTCAGTTTAGAAAGAATTGAACAAGAGATCGAACAGTCTGGGCGGGTTCGATCTAGTATGAACGTTTGTCATAGAAACAGGCATGTCGAAGATAATGCCTAGGGTTTCTATGTGCGGAGCTTTGAAGTAAAAGAATTGTCCGATCCCTCCGAGAGGAGCGGAGATTTGCGAGCAGGAGGCGGCCAGACGTTCTAGGGCCTGGTTCGTCTAGTATGAGCGTTGGTCATAGAAACGGGCATGTCGAAGGTAATGCCTAGGGTTTCTATGTGAGGAGCTCTGCGTAAAAGGATAGTTAGATCCTTCCGAGAGGAACAGGGGTCTGCGGAGAAGATAAAACTAGAACGAGAGGCGGCCAGACGTTCTAAGTCCTGCCTCGCTGGCCTAACCGCCTAAGTTCTAAGTTCTCTAAGTCTAGATTCTAGGATTTCCGGATCCTCCTCTCCTCTGCTCTTGCTCTCCTTATATACTCACTCCTAGGTCGGTTTGCCTTAAGATGATGGACCTCGCCTTTGGGCCCAAGCTTATCTCTTCAAGAAGTATTCCATTTTCGTCGATCTTTGTAATTATCCTCGAGTTTTCGGTGACTTGATGTTTATCCGATGTTCGGGAAATCGGATAAACCGTCATAGCCTGATTGGGCCTGAATTCTTAGAATCGTAAGTAAGTCCGTGGACTTGTCTTAAGTCGTTGAACGTTTTATACGATTTCTCGGAAAGACTATTTTTCTCGTAAAATAAACCGTATAGCCTAAAGGATCGATGTTCAAGTTAATCGACCTTGTTTTATACGATATCTTCTACGAGAAATCCAATCCTTCTAGTTTTTTTCGTAAAGCATCGAGGACGATTCCAATCGAGTCGAAGGATGTTTATTCCGTAGCCGTGATCGTCCCAAGCTCACGATGATTGATCCAAACAAGCCAAGATGGGATCGGACTGAACACGATGGGACCGAGACCAGGACGAGGGTCGTCGACCGGCGCCAGGCCGGGGTGCCGTCCGGCGCCAGGCCGTCCCGCGTGACGGGTGCGCAGGCGCCAGGCCGGGGTGCCGCCGGCGCCAGGCCAGCCCTTGCGACGGGTGCCGCCGGCGCCAGGCCAGCCCGTGCGACGGTGCCGCCGGCGCCAGGCCGGGTGCCGCCGGCGCCAGGCCAGCCCGTGCGACGGTGCCGCCGGCGCCAGGCCGGTGCCGCGTGGCACCAGGCCGGCCCGCGTGAGCTGGTGCCCGCCGGCGCCACGGCCAGCCCCGTGCGACGGGTGCCGCCGGCGCCAGGACGGGTGCCGCCAGCGCCAGGCCGGCCCGCTTCACGGGTGCCGCCGGCGCCAGGCCAGCCCGTGCGACGGTGCCGCCGGCGCCAGGCCGGGTGCCGGCCAACGCCAAGGCCCGGCCCGCGTACACAGGTTGCCGCCGGCGCCAGGCCGGCCCGCGTGACGGGTGCCGCCGGCGCCAGGCCAGCCCGTGCGACGGGTGCCGCCGGCGCCAGGCCGGGTGCCGCCGGCGCCAGGCCGGCCCGCCGTCACAGGTGCCCGCCGGCGCCAGGCCGGACCGCGTGACGGGTGCCGCCCGGCGCCAAGCCAGCCCGCGTCGCGCGTGCTGCCGGCGCCAGGCCGGGGTGCCGCCGGCGCCAGGCTGAAGATCTCGGCGAGGGCTTCGATTTGATATTTTGATCGTTTTCTGGTTCCTCACGGTTTGAGAGAACGACCTCTTCGAAGTTTCAAGGCAGATTCTTTTATGTTTAGGGTTTTTGTGGTGATCGATTCTTGATGTCCTTGGGCGAGCGGACCGGTCTTTCCGGGGACTCTCGTCCGCGCACGCCCGTAGTCTTCCGATCTCACAGAGAGTGGATATTCTAATTTGAGAAAATGTCGTATAACTTCTTTTCAAATTATCCGAGACTTTTTGTTTCAAGAAATACTTTCTAGAGACTTTCAGTCATTGATTCCGTCGCGACCGATTTTGACACCAACAGTTAGCCCCCCAGCTCGTTAGAACCTCCGTGATGTTCTTGCGAGCGATAAGACATGTCAGGTAAGATAGGCGGAATCAATGGTTGAAAGGCTCCGTTGAAAGTGGTAAGATTGGGGCTGCGCCTTTCGAAGGCTGCCTACGTACCCTTGTTGTAGGGATCAAGCCTTCCGTAGTTCGTTTTGGAGTTTAAGACCCTTGTGATCTGTTTTCCAGCGAGACTTATATGGTCTGGTTATGTGTCATGAGAGATTTTCGAGCATGATTCTGTTGATGTATTTGTTTTTCGATTATTTATGAACTTCAGTTTTTTCGAAGTATGAGAAAGAGGGTGTGAGTTGTCGTCTCATTCCTAGTTCCCTGATGATCACCGTACCTATTGTTTGCATAAAGCGAGATTTTCCGCGGTTTACCGATTTACGCGGAAAGTTCGTGAAACGAATAGGCTTAAGTGAAGAGACAAATTTTTGGATCTCGTATACCATACTATGTATGTGAGATGTCAAGATCCAGCGTGGCTGGTTTTAGGGCAAGACCTAGGTTTACTCTCGGACTGAGGCTTTGCGATGACAAATCGGCTTTCATTTTGCCTGTTTGCGATTTTAACCTGACTCGTACCGTTTAAAATCCGCGAATTGTTGTCGGCTTATACGATTTGTCTGGGCGTGAGTCGAGCTACTTCCTTTACGAAGAGCTAAACCAAAATTTGGATTTCTTGTATAGCGCGCTATGTTTATCCTTGTCGGATGCAAGAGAGCCTACCCCTTGAAGGGCGGCTATTTGTCTGTTTAGGACGTTAGAGTTTGTTTGTTGTGATCAGCAACAACGAAATGATGCCAGTTTAGAGGCATGTTACCGTTTAGAGGTGTGTTTGTATGTTTTGAGTTCTAGAGACGAGGATTTCGTCTGGAACGTTTTGAGGAAAAGAATGTCCTTCGAGCGTTAGCGACGTCTCGCAGTGCTGAAGGTCGAGTTTCCCTTGTGCCGCATTTCGTGGTTGAAATGTTCACGGGCTTTGGAGATGTTTTGCGAATGTTCGCAGCCAGAAACTGTTGTTTCGGTTTAGACGCAGGACCAAGAGGTCGCGTAAGTTCGACCCAGGGAGAAGCGTCTACATTCACAGTGCTTCGTGAAGTGTTGGCCTTCCGGGATTTGTTTGTATATATTAAGGATGACTCGTATAACTCTTGGAGCCTTGTCACGAGTGTTTCTTTTCATGCCGTGTTTACGGGGCGTATAGAACTTAATCGATTGACGATGAGTTTAAATCTTCCGTTAACCATATGGTTGTTAGGACTGTGTTTTGGTATGGAGAGTTTATCGTATGATTTCCGATTCTGGGTTATGCGACAAATTGCTTGCGTAATAGTCACTTGGCGTTCTATGAACAAATCGTGGATTGTTGTTTTTAGCCGTTAAGTGATTGGAGCGGTGGTCGCTCAGTAGCTTTGGATTGGCATGGAGGCTAGATTCAGCCGTATCGCCAAGGAAGTTGTTTGGTAAACGATCAGACCATGACCCTTATTAAGGTCATGTTAGTTTACGATTGTCCTTAATGGGGATGCCGAATTCAGGTCCGGGCTTTACGGAAGGGCGTAGTTGGCCGAGGGCCAAATAGCGTTTGCCGAGATAGACATGCCAAGCATAGCGGAGTTTTCTGAGTTATGGCTGATGGCTTTTAGAAATGATCTTCCACTTTAGGTCTCAGTTATACGATGAATGGTTCGTATAAAATTTTTTTGTTGCATGAAAATCGTTTCATTTTATCCGAGGGGGACAAAGTTTAAGGGATCGACGCAGGACACGTGCGGGTTCGTCTGCGTGATTATTTCCTGCTCGAACGTAACCGCGGGGAGTGAAAGCAGGAGGCAGAAACCTTGTGGAACGAAAACTGTCTATGTCAGTTACCCGTCGGACCCATTATGTTTATTTTACGAAAGTTGCTTTGTATGAATTGACTCGACCATACAGAGGATTTTTCGTAAAAGTGATGTAAGGGGGTTTTTGCAAAGGTAACCGGAGAGCGTTTCTCACAAATTACTTGCGATATTCGCGACCACGGATTATGTTTTCCTCATTCACTTTTGCGTACTGCGAAATCGTTTTGCATGAGACCGATCATGTTTTTTCCATAGGCTGTTTTGTTTTAAAATGTTCTTGTTATACGAAAGTAATGGATGACCGGTTTCATGGAGATAGAAAATCGCAGATTGTTAAAGTAGCGATGTTTCCGCGGATTACACGGGAGATGTTTCCGCTATGATTTCGACCTTTGGACGAAAGCTGCTTCGAACTACTTATGAAGTTTTACCGAAGGTTATTTCGTTATTTTCGTAGTTCACCGTCGTGCTATTAGTCTGACGTTGGTACACGTTTCTAGTCGCGAGTCTGCGACGAGAGGCGACGTAGAGTTTTCAAGACTATGTTTGTAACGGTTGGGCTATGCCGTTAGCGTTTTTTAGACGAATCTTATTGCTGCGAGAGTTTGCTTTGTTAAAAGCGTTGTCTTGATGCTGAAGCAAAAAGTTTTCGAAGATGGGATTATACGGGTATAGTATACGTACCTACTTCCCTTTTCTTTTTACGAAAGAAAACGGGTTAGCCGTTCTTCCGAAGGCTTGTGTACGTTTTTTCATTCTTTTAGGAAGCGGGATGAGTATGCTTTTAGAACGCGTGGCGATCGTTTCTCGGTTTTTCGAGAGACTAGATCGGTTTGCATGTTCTGCCTGGACAATCAAGGAACGATGGAACAAGACTGGAAATTTTGCCTAAGACTTAGCTTGCTAGACTATCCACCTAGGTCCTAAGTTTCCTAAATTCTACGGCAGTTTTTCAAGACGTTTTTGTTCCTGTCCTACAAAGAATTAAAACCTTTACAAAAAATTTCGAGAAAATAGTCTTTTGAAGGTTTTGGCATTGCCGAAGGAATCCCATTTCCTCGTATAGTCGAGATGATTGGTGTTTAGAATAACCGTGATCGTTTAATACGATGAATCAAAATCAATTCATCATTCGAACCTTTTATGGTCTTCCGAGATTTCTCGAGTATCGGGATCAAGATGGACTTGGATTCGTAGACTTCCCATCTTCGAGGGTTTGAGTAATGAGGCTTCGAACTTAGATTCTAGAATATGAGCTTTGTTAAACAATTGAGAAGGCTTTGCGGAAGAATCGTCGTGTTTCTCAAACAATCCGAACATGGGTTTAAGGGACCAAGATGTTGATGTTGCCCGAGATCACGAAACGACTGCACGGATGGGCGCCAGGACCCTTGCCGCCGGCGCCAGGCCGGCCTGCGTGTCGCGTGCCGCCGGCGCCAGGCTGGGGTGCTGCCGGCGCCAGGCCGGGGTGCCGCCGGTGCCAGGCCGGCTCGCGTGTCGCGTGCCGCCGGCGCCAGGCCGGGGTGCCGCCGGCGCCAGGCCGGGGTGCCGCCGGCACCAGGCTGGCTCGCGTGACGCGTGCCGCCGACGCCAGGCCGGCTTGCCGCCCGTGCCGTGTCCCGCGTCCACCGATGCTTCTGTTGCTCACCTTCGTCGATCCCCGGGGTTCCACGGACTCAAAGATCGAGTTACGAAAACTCAGGCAAAGATGCATGGTACTGAGACAGGACCGGTCTCGTCCTATGACGGGGCAGAGAGATCCTTCTCATGGGCGAGGTGGTCGAGACAGCGACATTGTTCTCTTTGTAAAATCTCAACGGAAGCTCCGATTGAGACGAAACGAAAACCATCTTGACCTAGACTCAAAGGAGAGAAAAGTAAGTTTTCCACTGGCGAGGTGGCCATGGGCGAGGTGACCTTGGTGATGGTTGTTCTCGTCCACGGGCGAGGTGGCCGGGAGAGTGATTTTGTTCCCTTCGTAAAATCTCAACGGAAACTCCGATTGAGACGAAACGAAAGCCACTTTGATCTAAACTCAAAGGATAAAGAAGGTGTGTTCGCCCTGTGGCGAGGTAGCCATGTCGGAGGGTGACGTGGCCTCGGTAATGTTTGTCCTTGCCCACGGCGAGGTGGCCGGGACAGTGACTTTGTTCTCTTCGTAAAATCTCAACGGAAACTCCGATTGAGATGAAACGAAAGCCATTTTGACCTAGACACAAAGGAGAACAAATTGGGCTCCTACTAAGGCGGACTGGGAAGACTGATCTTACCCTATGGCAAGTCGTCCTAGTAAGATTAAGCTCCGACCTCCTTTCGTTTCCCGTTTATTCCTCGAGAGTTGTTTGTAAGAAGTATAGCAGTGGGAATCGGTGAACCGATTTGCCGTGCTTCTGTTCCGTGAGTAATATAGGGCTTCCCCAAGGTTTCGAGGAGAATAAGTTTTATTTTTCAGAGAGGTTCTCGAAAGAAACGTTTTTCGTAGAAACCTTGCTCGTTGCGATTTCTCTAACTTCGTAACAAGACGAATTTTTGGGGTTTGATAGATTTTATCGTTGCCCTTTCTGTTTAGATAGAGAAATTGCGAGCTCGTTTTCGTGCTCTTCCTGTGGCGGAAAGCCGTGGCTAGGTTTTTGATTTGCTCGAGCACCGTGGCATTTGCGTAAGCATTGGCCGTAGGAACAGTCGCTGCTGGAGTTGTTTTACCATCGTTGACGCAAACTGCAACTTTTTCTTTCATATTTCCGGACATCGGTTCGATCAAGCGCTTTGCAGCCGTATGAGTAAGAGTAATCCGTCCCCCCCTCCTTCTAGCGCCAAACTGTGGGAACCGAAATTCACACCGTCAATTTTAATGAATAAGATTGCGGAGGAAAGCCAAGTTAACCCGACTTTCCCTGAAGGTCCGGATTCTCTGCGACAGCCAACGACAAGTGACCGAATAAATGCGGAAAAGGTTTTGTTAAGATTTGGGACTGGACCTTAAGAAAGGCTGCCTACGTACCCCTTTCGAGGATCAAGTCGGACGTAGTTCAGTTTAGAAAGAATTGAACAAGAGATCGAACAGTCTGGGCGGGTTCGATCTAGTATGAGCGTTTGTCATAGAAACAGGCATGTCGAAGATAATGCCTAGGGTTTCTATGTGCGGAGCTTTGAAGTAAAAGAATTGTCCGATCCCTCCGAGAGGAGTGGAGATTTGCGAGCAGGAGGCGGCCAGACGTTCTAGGGCCTGGTTCGTCTAGTATGAGCGTTGGTCATAGTAACGGGCATGTCGAAGGTAATGCCTAGGGTTTCTATGTGCGGAGCTCTGCGTAAAAGGATAGTTAGATCCTTCCGAGAGGAACAGGGGTCTGCGGAGAAGATAAAACTAGAACGAGAGGCGGCCAGACGTTCTAAGTCCTGCCTCGCTGGCCTAACCGCCTAAGTTCTAAGTTCTCTAAGTCTAGATTCTAGGATTTTCGGATCCTCCTCTCCTCTGCTCTTGCTCTCCTTATATACTCACTCCTAGGTCGGTTTGCCTTAAGATGATGGACCTCGCCTTTGGGCCCAAGCTTATCTCTTCAAGAAGTATTCCATTTTCGTCGATCTTTGTAATTATCCTCGAGTTTTCGGTGACTTGATGTTTATCCGATGTTTGGGAAATCGGATAAACCGTCATAGCCTGATTGGGCCTGAATTCTTAGAATCGTAAGTAAGTCCGTGGACTTGTCTTAAGTCGTTGAACGTTTTATACGATTTCTCGGAAAGATTATTTTTCTCGTAAAATAAACCGTATAGCCTAAAGGATCGATGTTCAAGTTAATCGACCTTGTTTTATACGATATCTTCTACGAGAAATCCAATCCTTCTAGTTTTTGTCGTAAAACATCGAGGCCAATCGAGTCGAAGGATGTTTATTCCGTAGCCGTGATCGTCCCAAGCTCACGATGATTGATCCAAACAAGCCAAGATGGGATCGGACCGAACACGATGGGACCGAGACCAGGACGAGGGTCGTCGACCGGCGCCAGGCCGGGGTGCCGCCGGCGCCAGGCCGGCCCGCGTGACGGGTGCGGCCGGCTCCAGGCCGGGTGCCGCCGGCGCCAGGCCAGGTGCCGCCGGCGCCAGGCCGGCCCGCGTGACGGGTGCAGCCGCGCCAGGCCGGGTGCCGCCGGCGCCAGGCCAGCCCTGCGACGGGTGCCGCCGCGCCATGGCCGGGTACCGCCGGCGCCAGGCCGGCCCGCGTCACGGGTGCCGCCGGCGCCAGGCCGCCCGTGCGACGGGTCCGCCGGCGCCAGGCCGGGTGCCGCCGGCGCCAGGCCGGGTGCCGCCGGCGCCAGGCCGGCCCGCGTCCCAACGACAAGTGACCGAATAAAATGCGGAAAAGGTTTGTTAATATTGTGGGACTGGACCTTACGAAAGGCTGCCTACGTACCCTTTCGAGGATCAAGTCGAACGTAGTTCAGTTAGAAAAGAATTGAACAAGAGATCGAACCGTCTGGGCGGGTCATCTAGTATGAGCGTTGGTTATAGAAAAGGGCATGTCGAAGATAATGCCTAGGGTTTATGTGACGGAGCTCTGAGTAAAAGAATTGTTAGATCCTTCGAGAGGAACAGGGGTCTGCGGAGGAGATAAAACTAGAACAGAGGGCGGCCAGACGTTCTAAGTCCTACCTCGCTGGCCTAACCACCTAAGTTCTCTAAGCTGCGGAGTTCTCTAAGTCTAGATTCTAGGTTTTTGGATCCTCTCTTCTCTGCTCTGCTCTCCAAATATACCCACTCCTAGGTCGATTTTCTTAGGGATGGGACCTCGCTGTTGGTGTCAAAATCGGTCGCGACGGAATCAATGAATGAAAGTCTCTAGAAAGTATTTCTTGAAACAAAAAGTCTCGGATAATTTGAAAAGAAGTATACGAGATTTTCTCAAATTAGAAATCCACTCTCGTGAGATCGGAAGAATACGGGCGTGCGCGGACGAGAGTCCACGGAAAGATCGGTCCGCTCGCCAAGGACATCACAGAATCGATCACCACAAAACCTAAACATAAAAGAATCTGCCTTGAAACTTCGAAGAGGTCGTTCTCTCAAACCGTGAGAACCAGAAAACGATCAAGATATCAAATCGAAGCCTCGCCGAGATCTTCAGCCTGGCGCCGGCGGCACACGCCACGCGGGGGCCTGGCGCGGCGACACCCCGGCTGGCGCAGCGGCACCCGTCACGGCGGGCCGGCTGCGCCGGCGGCACCCCGGCCTGGCGCGGCGGCACCCGGCCTGGCGCGGCGGCACCATGCCGAGCGGCCGGCCTGTGCCGGCGGTACCCGGCTGGCGCCGGCGGCACCGAACGCGGCTGGCCTGGCGCGGCGGACCCGTGACGCGGGCCGGCTGGCGCCGGAGGCAACCCGGCATGCGGGCGGCAACCGGCCTGGCGCCGGCGGCACCCGTCGCACGGTGGCTGGGCCGGCGGCACCCGTGACGCGGGGCCAGCTGGCGCCGGCGGCACCCGGATGCGGCGGGCGGCCACCCGTCACACGGGCTGGCCTGGCGCCGGCGGCACCCCGCCTGGCGCCGGCTGCACCCGTCAGCGGGCCGGCCTGGCGCCGCGGCACCCCGGCTGGCGCCGCGGGCAACCCATGACGCGGGCCGGGCTGGTGCCGGCGGTTACCCCGGCCTGGCGCCGGCGGAACCGACACGCCGGCGGCACCCGTGACGCGGGCCGGCCTGGCGCCGGCGGCACCCGGCCTGGCGCCGGCGGACCGGCTGGCACCGAGCGGAACCCGTCGCATGGGCTGGCATGGCGCCGGCGGCAACCGTGACGCGGGCCGGCCTGGCGCCGGCGGCACCCGGCATGGCGCCGGCGGCACCCGTCGCACGGGCGGCCTGGCGCCAGCGGCAACCGCCGCCGGCGCCGGTGCACCCGTCAGCGGGCCGGCCTGGCGCCGGCGGCACCCCGGCCTGGGCCGGCGGCACCCGTCACGCGGGCCGGCTGGTGCCAGCGGACCCAGCCTGGCGCCGGCGGCACCACGTCGCAACGGGCTGGCCTGGCGACGGCGGCGGCTGGCGCCCCGCGGAACCGTCGACGGGCTGCCTGGCGCGGCGGCACCCGTCGCACGGGCTGGCCTGAGCGTGGCGGCACCCCGGCCTGGCGCCTGCGGCACCCGTCACGCGGACGGCCCTGGCGCCGGCGGCACCCGGCCTGGCCGTCGACGACCCTGTCTGGTCTCGGTCCCATCGTGTTCGGTCCGATCCCATCTTGGACCCGACACAGCGGCT